>JADDOH010024744.1:0-43372 GCA_016648135.1 Agrypnia vestita | reverse complement strand
GATATCGATGACTAAAATAGGATGACGTGTTTAGAAGTTACAGCCAATAAACTAAACATCAAAAATTCACCGATATCTCGAGGTTCAAAAAATTGTCAATAGATATCTACCTGGCCCCGGAAAAAGGAAATAAATATTTTCTTTAATAACTTTTCTAAAAAAATAGACAGAAAAAAACTAAAAATGCAGAAAGATACATCACGTTAACTAGTACAGATTTTATTAAATATAATTTTTTTTACATCATCATTGCGAAGCCACGCCCAAAACCGCGAAATTTTGAGCGATTTTTTTAAATTTTATTTCATAAGTTTTCTCAAAATAGTGATAAAATTGTCATTCAATTATGTTATTGTAATGGATAATTATGGATTATTCATTTTCTACGATATGTAGAGAAAGATTGAAGAAAGGGATGTTAGCAGGCCGCAATCCAGGGGTCATCATTCTCAGTAATAAACCAACCAACAATGAATTACGTTGGCATTTTACTTGCTGTTCGATAATAATATAATAAATTATAGAAACGAGTGGAACTGCACATAATGAGCATTCGTCAGGGTTGAATGTATACTCAACCTTGATGAAGGTTCTGTGAGTCGAAACTAGTTGCTAATAACTCAATAAAGTGGTATCAAAAATTGTGATATTTTATATAAAGCCATTTTTTATTATTTCCTTAATTAAGCTTAAGACCTTATACTAAAAAAGCTTAAACATCATTTTTTTAAATTTCAATTGATCAAAATGTTTGCTTATAATTTATTTAATGCGTACCGTTATTTTTGTAATATTTTCATCATATAATTACAGTTTACTTATATTTTTATCAAGCCATTCATTGGAGACTTTCTTGGAGACTAAGACTGGACATCATTTTAAAAAAGAACTGCGTGATTTACATTTGAATATTTATATATTGTAAACATCCGAAATAAACTTGAGTATTATTATTAAAATATTTTTTTGCCGGACTTTCTCGCAAATATACCCATAAATATTTAGTCCAGTAAGTTAATCATTTTTGTAAAAGAACCAAAAAGTTTTTGGCAGCCCTGAATAAGCATTCGTATAAATATCAACCGATGATAAAGTAGATCTGTTTTTACTAAGTATTCGCAGTGGGTAGGGCTGCCGCATGATATATCGTCGCAGACCACAATAGGGGCCAAAACCGCGTGACAAATGAACCGAAAATGATAGAGGGCTGTTGTCACAAATTATTCTATAAACAGACTTTTGCGTTTAGTTTACTAAGCCTACCGCGATCGTGGTCAGGCCATACAAATCAAACAGCACGCGTAAGGATCTGGGGAACTGTTAGAAAATGCTCACGTATTACCAACATGATCTCTAGAGGAGACACGAATGATTTGGCCCTTTTGTATATTGCAGTCGTCTACAAATTTTTAGACGTAACGTCGAGGACGGTATGTGACGATATTCGAAGATTTCAAACGACCAGAGATAAAATATTGCTTATGAAGCGTTAACCGTTATAAAAAACTGACCGATATTTCAGATGTTTGAATATAGAATTTCGCGTTAGTCGCCCAAGAAAGGTGAACATGATATTGTGGACGTATCAATATGGAAAAATATTTTCGAGAGTTTTTTCAGAAGTATATTGAATACATAAAAATGCGAATATTGTCTCCAATATTTATGACTTGAAAATAATATTTTTTGTCCTCGTAAAATAACTATATGCGTGTGTATGTAGCTTATACTCGCATCACCTGAATACACAATTTTGCAACACTTTAGAATTTTATATACATTATTGAAACGCATTAAAATTATTTAATGTGTCGTCGCTGGGGAAGAATGAATGAAAACACTGTAAAATAATTAGCGATTTATTGATTAATGATTAAGTAACTATTCAATGTCCAAAGTCTCTTAAAAAGAATTAAATTAATACATTCTTATTTAATTCACACTTTTTCGAAATATATCACTCGTAAATAAGCACTTTATTATCGCTGGGTAACACGTTTTTAACATTCATTAGACAATTGTATCCAGCTCTCGCTCGCAGTATTTACCGTTGATTATTTTTGCCAATTAGGTACTTCGCTCGATTACTTTATTTATTGTTCCGATTAGCCAACCTGGTAATACCTTCTTGCGGTTCGCACATACTTCGCACCGACCTGTCAAACACGATAACTCTGGACCCACGCCGCGGCTCCATTCCATATTTATATCCAAAACCTGGATTTTCGAACATTTTAGATTTTTCTAGTATTAAGGAGAACATTCTAGTCTCTTCTAGGCTTTTTCAGCTATTTCTAGACATTTTCCGAAGGTTGTAGATAACCCTAGATTGTAATAGGCCATTTTTAAGTTTTCATCAAATCTCTAGCCTATCAATACACAGTTATAGAGAGTGAATTTTAAAACACATATTTTTAAATATGAAAAGTAAAAACAATCTCTAAAATTAAGAATGCAAAAAACATGATAAATATTTTTGTATTTTACTACTTAAGTTTTGAAAGTAATAGAATCTCTCATCGACAGGTAAATATTAAACTCAAATGTCCATAAAAAATGGCATTGTAACATAGACCACTATTCATATAAATGACTCGAATACATTAAGTTATTAAAACAAAATAGTGGAAAATAAAATTTTATGTTGGCCTGCCAAAACGCATTAACATTATTTTCATAATATACGGAGGCCATTTGAGCGGACTTAATATTTTTTATTTAATAAAAAGAAGGCAACACATTCCACATGATCACGAGTTTCAAGTTGTGAAACAACTCACACCGCATTTGGAGGCTGATAAAAATCATAAAATCATAAAAACATAAACAAATGCATATTAATTCCATGATTAGCCTTTTTCACGCAGCACGAAGTTGAAAATCCGTTTCTAAAGGTATTCACTCTTTTCCGAGTTTTCCTCGTTAGAGGGTGAAATTTTCACCCCATTAGAGAAATTTTTGATATTTTTATGTCGTTCGAGGATGGTCTGAATAATGCAAAAAAAATTTGAACAACAAAATTTGGTAAATACAAATAAATTTTACATTATTCTTCTGAAATTTAAATAAATTACAGTGTAAAAACAAAAATACTAAAAAATATATATATATAGGTATCATTACTAGTTACGAAAGCTGTGTGTACTAACGTTTTAAAATCAACAGATATCTCTAGCAGAGAGTGATGGGTCCGCTCTGTACTTACTACTACATGCATTGAACTGTACACTTCACACCTTTTGAAGTGTAGTGCACACTACAAACTACACACACTTCAAAGTTATTGAAAGTTCATATTTCAAATATTACACTTAAATAACCTCCCCCCCCATGGTTTGAAAAATTTTGGGACTGAACGAAGAAATCTCTGGAAACTGAAACAACAAACCCCCTCATGGTTTTGAAAATTTTCTAGTAGTACTCTTTTCAAGAAGTACTTCTTGCATGTCATTACAATTTTGTAGTAGGTACTACAATTACTTCACTTCATTAGTACTACAATTTCGTAGTTCTACAATTAGTTCACTTCACGTAGTTTTTACTACAAATGTAGTGTACACTTTGTATTCTTCAAACTGGTGAACGTGTGTGTGTTGTAGTCTTCATTTTGAAATATAGTTTTTCCCTTTGCTACTAGCAGAGACCATTGTAATATATGAACGGCTCTTGATTCGAATATATATATAGAACTTTCAATATTTGATTATGTGTGGATGTTCTTAGGATGGACTTTGTGAACGTTGCATTGTGTATAGTAATCTCTTAAGCCAGCTCATACAGGTTGTAAGCCCTGAGCCATTGTATAAGAGATTTCTATCCATTTTTTCTCATATGAAAATTGGTTTTGCCTCTGTAAAACTTAATTATAATTAAGGATAAATCAAAACTATAATTTATTCTTAATTAATTGATAACAGTGTATATGTATGATGGCTATTATTATTATTAAGCTGTTTAATTACTATAAAGGGGTCCTTTCATTTATCCGATTTGAAATAAATTGTTTTACTCTTACATACTCTACGCTTTCTTAAGACGTGGCTCATAGTTAAATAAGACTCTATATAAAACCAGATTAATTAATCAATTAGAAAAACATATAGAAATATCAAATCCACGAAAGACTATTTGGCTGCTACCGGGATTCGAACCATGGATCTCCTCCTATCCGGGGCTCCTATACAAGGCCGCTATAGCGTAATTAGCCCCGAATATTTTTCGCTCCTAAATTCGCGACTGGGCCAAGCTTGGCTGTCGCCTCGCGCGAACTTCGTACTGAACGAACTGTCAAAAACATAATTCTCGCGCCTAAAAGTCCTATTTATTCCCAAATTACGTTGGTTTCAAACCTCCTGGATTATACTATTCCTTTCTAGTGTTTCGTTGAAGGTTCCCGCCACTTGTACGTTGTTCCAAGCATTTGTATACATTTCCCAAATAATGTTGACAATACGAGAGTGTGGTAGACTGTGCTAGAGGCTTCTATGTTTTTATCGTCATTCACAATTAAGAGGGATTATGTACGTAATCTGTTTCACCATTTCATTACAATATCAGTGGTTGTGGAAGTAAGCTTCAAAGTTTGTAATTTTTCCGATATTTCTGGTTTAATTTCAATATACTGTTGAACTATATTGTAAGTAATTTTTAATTTATTATAAATTCATTCGCTTTTATACGCGAAGAATAAAATGACTCAAATCTTCTAGAAAAATTCTATTCTAAATTTCTATATTTCTAGTATAAACAAGTATATATAAGAAGGTGAGGACTCGTGAGATGAAAGAGGATCGTTAATCGGGGGTCTGTAATGTTTTCAAAACAATGTGCCCCCAGTATAGTGTGTTTACCAGAGGTTCTCAACCAGTGCTAGTAAACACAACGTAATGAATATAATTGTTACCGTTATACAACAAAAACTTTATATCAATAAATATTGAAGTAATAGCTGAAATTTTATATTCAAATAAAATCACTGCCCTTCCCTTTTATTGATTAATAAACACTACATTATTACTTTTTTTTTGTTTTTCAATTTCTATATTATCATGTTTTTCTTATGCTTCTGCTTTTTATATACTTGATTTTTACTTTATATTATATCTTTATATATTTGTATCTCTATTTTAAGTATTTTCTTTTCACTTTATGTCGTATTATGTTTACGTGTTATTTTTTTTCTTTTAACTCTAAATTCTGTTAATGTACACTCTACCTATCTGTTGTAAAAGCCCTATAGGGCTTTTATTAATTAATAAATAATAAAAAAATAAAATATATATAATATATAGGTATCGTACAAAAATATAAAAGAATAATTCATCCTGTTTAATATTATGCTTAAACTAATCAAATAATTATGACGTAGAATCCTCCAAGATGTATATTTAGATTTTTGTTAAAATTCTGGGTGGTTAATTGATTTGCATATATTTGATAAAAGCTCACCCCACATCTGTATTGAGTTCCTTGAAAATTTTATTTATTTACTTTTTACATTATTTATTATTCTGTTAAATTATCATACAAAAAATCTGTTTATTGTTTAAGTAGTTATTTACTTGTAATACCCATTAGAATTAGAGATGAAAAGTAAAATGCTTACGTCAAATTTTTATTGATGTTTTAAAAATAAAAGACCGATTTAAGTTTATTAAGTACTCTTAGTAGACTTTATTCTTATGAAATGCTTTATTATAATAATATAATTCGAATAATTATATGTACTAATTGCAATGAAAAATTCATGTAGCAATCCATATTTAAATTGTCTTTCAGCATAAATTATGATATTATAGTATTTATATCCCGTTCGACTAGCCTCGATTGTGGTGTGTCGTGTATTTTGAGGAGTTAGTAATTAGAGAACCAAATATACATATGACTCCTCGAAAAATTTTGCGCGATGAGTTCCGTAAAATATTTCCATCAGAGTTTTAAGTCGTTTTTCCTTGATTCAATCGTCACAAAAGCAAACTTTCAAGATTGAGAAATATTTTCACCCGAAGAACGGAAAAGGCTGAGCGCCTCTGGATGAGATACTTCCGAAGACTTGATTCAATTTCCAGCAGCTTCCTCAGATGTTCCAAATACAAAATCTTTAATTCATGAACCAATGGGGTCCGCCGATCATACCGCGGTGTTTCAGAGCTTTCCCGACCGGCTTTTTTTCTGAAATATAAATGAAAATAATGTTTGTGTAGTTCAAAAGACGGCGAGCGTCAGGGGCGCTTTCCAGGGTTTTCTCTCCCTTTATTGACTACGCCCTAATAAAGACCTTGGGAATAAAAGAAGTAATTGAATTTGTTTGCTTTTTGTTACTTATTCCGAGGTTTATTTAATCTTATTCGATAGCTTTCTCGATATACAAACAGAAATCGCAGAAAACTTATTTATCTTTAGTTTTTTCCCTGTTGATACATGAAACCAATATGTTTTTCTGTGAATTGTCTTTTTTAACGAACGATTACTACAATCCTTGTACGTACTTAAAAAATCAGAATCGAATGAGAAACTTAGTCTAGCTTATCGGATACTCCTCAGTTTCATTTATTCTACGTTGATCACAAACGTTGAATTGTTTCAGATTTGAATTAGATTATTAAACATCTTTTCTTTCGTCATTTACGTAAAATAATTAATTAATTTATGAGACGATTTAAAAGTACAGCAGATCAATTGTCATCAAGACTTTCATGTAAGCCCATTTTAATACGAAAAAATATGAGAGAAGGAAACAAAAAATATTTTAAAATTTCTTCAACAAAGGCTAAATGATTTTGTGACATTATTGACATAATTAATAAAAATAAACTTTGTTTTCACCACTAATGTATTGAAAAATATCAACATATTTCAGAGCTCATGGCCCCTTCATCAGGATACAATGTATACTAACAAATTAAAAATTGAAAATCGTACTATAGACAATCAAAATATAAAAATTATAAAGGGGAAATATATAATAATTAAGTACCTACTAACATGAAAACATACTTCAAAGATAACTATTTGGAAAAATATCCTCGTTATTTATAATATTCATTTTACTATTTACATTTTTTGTAGAAATTTTTTTTAGAACCTTTGGAAATAAAAAACACATTCATTCAATGCAGCTCTCAAAATTGCATATTTTCGAAACTTTCGGATACGGAACCGTTTTAAGCCAAAAATCGATAAAATATGAAAGTGGGTAGATATTTGGACTTTTTTTGAAAATACACCCGTTTTAAAAAACTTTTTTGTTTGCCCCAATTATTTAAAATAATCGAGGTTACATTTCTGTAAGTATGTGTACCTATTAATTATTTTCTGAAATTCAATAAAAGATTCGATAGTTATCAGTGTAGATTTTTACAATTCAATACTTTGAATGTCATCAATAAATAAATTTGTCTTTATTTTAGTTTTTCAGAATAACTTCTACTGCGCGTTCAGGAGTACACGCACGATTTTTTTTTTCATATGTTTGCTTCGATTTTTAATTCACGTTGATGAAAAAACCTCGGAGCATGTTGATTATTTAAATAAATATTGGTTATATACAAAGTGCTTTATTTTTATTTAAATAAATATTATTAAATCACCGGTACCAATCGTCTCTGAGTAATAACTTTTATATCATATAAATGTGAAATATCTTTTTTATACCAAACCTAATCCGCAGTACCTATTGAAAACCAATTTCTGGCAAGGAGTGCAAACAAAAAAGCACAAAGTCCTGATGATCCTCTATTGAAATCCGAAGAAAAGAGACAAAACGAGAAGATACTCCAAGAGACAGTTACCGATCAATGCAGCAAATGGACCCAATTTTCCAAAGATCAGCAAACACAAAAACTTGGTCCGACCTTTTGGAATTATGAGTCTCCTGAAGACTTGTCAACTTAACGACTCCATCCGCGGTGAAATGAGCTATTCAAAGGACGAATACCCATTCCGACTTATGGCGGACGAAGGACTATGATAAATTATTCTTTCAAAAAAGTTTATTGATTGCTATCTACTTTGATATAAATTGGACTCTTCAGAATTCCTACTACTTCCAGAGATTCGTGTTTTATCAAGTTTTATTATAATATAGGTCGATGAGTATCAACTATATTATTGGCATGATTTTTTTTATTTCTCGAGTTTTTTCATTCACGTTTAGAAATTGATTATTTTAAAGATTTTAGTCATGATTTTGAGTTTTTATGATCAATTTATAAATCAAAAATTACACGAAATATTTTCTTTTTCATTTCTAATAATTTTTATTTATTTATTTCCGTACGTGCATACAATTTCAATATATAATTAATTAACGATTAATTAATGATTATTAATTACAAATGTCGTGATATATTTTTTTTAATATCACATGTCGGATTTACCGGTCAAAGAGCTGTCTCGTGGAGTAGATACATTTAATTATAGGAATAACACGATACACAATACTGTCTAAAGATATAAATTTGTTTTAAACATGTGAAGATAAATAAAGTTTGGAATATAAGTAAATGCCTAATTTAAATGTGAAAAGGAAAAGAGAAAAATACATTTTTATTTTTTAATAGGTAGATAGTAATCGTTAGTGTCAATGTCATACATAAATTAAAAATCCAGCTCAAAGAGCAATAGATAGAGCAATACTTGGAAAATCTCTTGAAAAATGTATATTTTATGTAAAAATTCACAAAAAAATTAAGATGACAAATGTTGGCCAAAAAAAATGCATCTTGGAGGAAAATATGGTAGATATTATATAATTCGAAAGAATATCACATATACGTTAATAAGGAATATTGCTAAAGAAGACTCCGCTTCGGAAAATAAAATATAGAAGTATTATTACAGTTACAAAATTTATGTATGCTAACTTGCAAATGAGAAAAAATAACAACAGATGTCTCTAGCAGAGGCCAGTGAAATATATGAAATGTTCTTGATTCGAACTTTACCTATATAGAACATTCAAAAATTTGATAATGTGTGGATGTTCTTACGATGGAATTGGTGAATGTTTCATTGTGTAGAGTGATCATTTAAGCCAGCTCATACAGGTTGTAAGAGACTTCCATCCACTTTTTTCATGTATAAATAGCTTCGCCACTGCGAGAATTCTACAATTTATCCTTAATCGAAAATATAAGATATTAAGATATCGCTAACGCACATAACTGTGTGTTTCAGTACACAACTCATTCTTGGAGTGCCATGACCAAAAATCGACCCATACGGGCTGATGAAAATTATTAAATACTGTTGATGAAAAATCGTAGTTTTTGTCTTTATGAAAATACATCCTAACATAAATTATACCGTTTTTATCATGATTGAATACAAAGTCAAGAAGAAAAGAAAAGTTTCGCATTAAATGTTATCCATTCTTACAAAAACAATAATAGTAAATATGTTCGCCAAAACACAAATAATCCCTTGATTTATTAAGTTATACAAAGAAAACATATTATTAAAGATTATTTATTCCACGGCATCAATATGTATCAAGCCTGCCATCAGAAAAGTTTAGAGATAAAAGTACACAAATAAACTACCCTACAGAGAGCCTCAAGAGTTGAGAAAAGTTTGGATGCTGTCTCGGCTAAGTTAAATCGAGTACACTGCTGCCATCTGGCGACTGATTGAGTAAATATCAAAGCTTGTAGAGACGCTCTGTAGGCTCGGATAGCTGAACTATGGAAATAAATATTTACGATCCAGAAGAATAAACATTTTCGTTTATAATTTATAATACTTCTCATGACAATGTTATCTGGTTAACTTTCTATGCAAAACAATTATCAGCGTAAATATTACATCGTCGTGTACATAATTATTAAAAAAATAATCTTTTATATGCCCTAATAAATGAAACGCAAAAAATTATTTTGACTATTGAGAATAAAGATTATTTTTAATGCGAAAAAATTATCAGGAGGAATCCTAATAGAAGATTGATGGATTCTTAAGTATAACAGAACGCAAGCTGTAAATAAAATCAAAATGCAAAAAATTAATTAAAGTAGATTTTGGAACTGAAATAGGTATACGAGTACATTTTATTTATTATAGTTTTAAAAAAAATCTATTATAATACGGAAAGTGTTTTATATTAACCTAATTCTAAGTTCTATACTTCTAAGTTCCTTAAAAAATAATTTTATATTATTTTTTTATTTTTCGTAATCATCTTTCTAGAACCTAGTCTACGTGTTTTATATTCATTTTTTTTTTTTTTTGTATTTTTTAAAACACCAGATGTAACAGTCCGCGGTATTATAAACTAGCGTACAAAAATTAAGTTAAGGTTGTTTGATAGTAGAGTAATGGTAAAAAAAAAACATTAATTTTTGCGTTTTCCGCCAACCGAATAACCTGTTTTATTAAAAAATCCGTGCATTTTGTTTAAATATTAACATTACCAATGGTCAATCAACCGGCCCCAAACTTCATAATTCAATGTTATATTTACAAGTAACCCATATAATTTACCGTCAGCCAAATCATTATTGTTCCATTCTTGCTATTTTTTAAAATATAATATCAACTACTGTAATGTCTCCAAATGACCAAACGATTATCATGTTAAATATCATAACTTACAAATATTTTTCTTAGATTTTTGGTGATTAATGATGTAAAATCGTGATTAACGTTGATTAAGATATAAACTCCGTTACCCCTACGTGAGTTTAATAATAATTTTATATTTTCTTTAATCTCTCGTCGATAGATAAAGTATTTAACTGACCAGTCAGTTTAATACTTCAACTACCGATTAATAATTCTGTTACTCTTAAAACTTAGTAGAATATGAAAGTATTATTTAACTCACGTAGAGGTAACATTGTTAACATTTTTTACCAAATTTATTGATAATCATGGATAACGTCAACAATATTAACACCAAATCCATCAATAATATGGAATGTTAATTAATTTTTTTCTTCCGCCCACCAATATATTAATTATATAACTTCTACAAACTTGTCCTACATAAGTGTTGACAAACTATAACAAATATCACGTATACAATTAACTACTATAGCACAGGCTACGCCTAGTTGAGTAGTAGCAATCCACAAAGCATAATTGAAATATGTGTATTTAGATAAGTAATATTGTAAATAAAATGATATACATTATTGTGATCCACATATTCGTGTATAAAATTAATTTTACAACAAGGATTTTATGAATAAATAAAAAAATAAAAAATATGTGCCGTATAAATTCGGTGGCAGATCTACAACAACGAATCTGTATCTATACATTAACTACATACTCAATGCTCTGAACCAGGGGGTGGATGTACAGGCTATCTACACAGATTTCAGTAAGGCTTTCGACATGGTAGACCACGGAATCCTGATTGACAAGCTCGGTCTGTATGGTGTGAGAGGCACGGCATTAGAGTGGTTCCATTCGTATCTAACTGGCAGATTCCTACAAGTCAGAGTTAATGGATTTATCTCTGAAGAGTATGAAGTATGCTCTGGTGTCCCTCAAGAGTCACATCTTGGTCCGATTCTCTTTAATATTTTCATCAATGACATCGTAGACAATTTACTATCCGATTACCTACTGTATGCAGATGACATGAAAATTTTCAGAAGAATCATGAATGACCAAGACTTAGAAATTCTTCAGCACGATCTCAATGAACTCCACAGGTGGTGTACTAAAAACAAACTAATGTTAAATATCGGTAAATGCTCAGTAATGTCATTCTCTAGATCACGAAATCAATATCAGGCTAATTATCTCATTGATGGACATCATCTCCCGATAGTCACCTCGGCAAAGGACCTTGGCGTTATTGTGGACCATAAACTGAATTTCTCAAGCCACGTGGAGAAAGTTGCGTCACAAGCTTTCAAGACTCTTGGTTACATCATTAGAGCTGGGAAGGACTTCAGCAATGTCTACACGCTGGTACGACTATTCGACAGTCTTGTGAGACCGATTTTAGAATACTGTTCTGTCATTTGGTCGCCGTATACCAATAAACTAATCAATCAGCTCGAAAGAATACAACGCAAACTATGTAAATGCATCGCCTATCGTACACGATCACCAGGAGATATTGAGACCGTATATAACAGATTTAGAATCAGCAAACTAATCACTCGAAGACAATTGTCTGATTTGACCTTCTTCTACAAATCTGTCAACGGACAGATAGACTCGCCCGAGATCCTGGAACAATTTGGCATTATCACTGCTAGGCCGGATCTAAGAGTGCGTAGATTGTTAGAAACCACTAAATCCACAAAAAGTTACGTGTACAATGGCCCAAGAAATAGGATTGCCAATCTGGTGAATAGCCACTGTGTTGATATCAACTTCTTCGATGAATCATACGTCTCATTCTCATCAGCGGCAAAAAGATTGTTATCACAGTATTAAAATTACCCTCAACCCTATATGATTATACCATGTTGTTACTATGCTAGTATTGTTTTTTTTATATATGTGCAATTTTTCTAATCCATTCATTTAAGTCTATTATTTTTGTAAAATCAATGTATATAGCCGATTGGCGTATGAATAAATAAATAAATAAATAAATAAAAGCAAAGTCAGTAATATAAATCTCAAAAAATATTTTGAATGCACTTATAAGGATTATTTATTTGAAATGAACTGAATTCTAGATTTTATACATAAGGGACATCCCTTCCAAAAACATGTTTCTCTGTTTTATATAAAATCTCGAATACAGTACATTATAAATTTGTAATCTTCGATTAACGACTGCATTTATTTTTTTGTATATTGCTGCTTTTGCCTTTATAACCCACATACGACCAATTTATTAGTTACTTTACGCGTGTGATTTGAAAATTTTGACATGACATTTGGTCTCGTGTGGCGAAGGTCTGGACCACTTTGTGACCAGGTAAGCATTATACTGCTAAAACAAACAAGAAAGTTACAAATATTCAAAACAGACATTTAAAATTCCGAATTTATCGATGTGAGATGTTAATAATATTCCCTCACTAGTTATTTGCTTGAAGATTGAAAATAAAAATGTTTAGTAAACACTTCTTTGAAACAGTAAGGGTTATTTTTTCAGACGTTCATCTGGAAAGAAATGTTAATTTCAGCGAGCGATCATCGTGTTACCGAAGCTGGGCTTTTATTTTTTACGTTTTCAGGATCGCGCATGAAAAATTGATTGATCACTTGCCACCTCAACGGTAATATACGTAAAGTGCACCAGACAGAAAATATTGCTAATTGAATCGAACATGAAAGAAATTGTTCCGCACATGCAAACATGGTGTTACCTTGTCTGGTGTCATTACCCCGTAACGACCACCTTACCATGACAAAAGTTAACCTTTAGTGAACGCTTTGAAATATTTACATTGTTACATTTTGGTTTACAGTAGGGTGTCACTGTATGTGTCAATTTTTTTTTTTTTTTTTTACATAATAGTCATCAAAATAAGAAGGAAATGAGTGAAAATGAAATAAATGGAAGGAAATTAATGGATATAAAATGAGAACATGGATGTGATGTGAAAAGGAAAAAAAAAATGCAGGGAAATGTAAAAAAAGTTGCAATTTCAATATACTTTTGGCCCTATCAAACTCAAAACATTGTTTTTAAGTGATTTTCAGGGGCGTGTAGTGAGAACAAGAAGTATGGCTTTTATTTAAACATGTATGTGGAAAAAATGAAATTATATATTTAACTGGCAGAATATTAAGAAATATTAAAATCTCATTAATATGTTAATTATTGTATAGGAATATTACGAGATAGATCTCTGATTTCGGTCTCTTTTTATAATGTATATTTAGGATTTTTCCTAGCCTTTTTTCATGATTTTTTTTCTCACCGCACGCCTCTGGTGATTTTACACAGGTAAAAAGCATGAATTTTAATATATTTTTACTTGAATACTTTTAATTTACTTGAATAAGATTACTTACAATCCATATAAAATAAAAATTATATCTTTAATTACTAAAAAAATAAACTGAGATTGCCAGATTAAACGCAAACAAAGTGTCAAAATATGTTGTCATGAATAGTATAATTATATTGCAAGCTAAGTAATTATAATACATTGCGGTAGAAAGCAATCATATTGCGGTTAAATATGATTTTATTTCATTACAAGCTAAGTTAATATTAGAAAAATAACACTTAATTACAAATGCAATGTGTAAATACAAAAAATTCTTATTTCTATATTTCGAAGTCATTGAGCGAGTCAAAAGTACCAATTTTCATGAAAACTGTAAATGGGGTAGGTATTTATAATCACAGTCGATAGAGCAACTTTTTAATATTATTAAATTCGAATGTTAAAATAATGTATATTTAAAAATAACTAAAATAAATAAAAATAAATAAAATAAAAATAACACTCGCCTCGTGATCCAAAGGTTGCGGGTTCGAACCTCACTCCAGACTAGAAAGTTAGTCCTTTTTTCATGGCACAAGCGTTTAACTTAGTTTGAAAATAGTAAGAATATTGATGTGACACGTATTCCGTGATCGCATATCTATTTTTTTTTTTTTAAATTAAAAAAAAGAAGAAATCAAGATATTGTCACGGGACGTGGCTTTGGGCGGCAAATGAAAACACTAAAATATTTAAAGTTTAATTAAATACCCAAAGAGTCACCGGACATGAATTAAATTGCAATTTTAAAAAGTTAAAAAACACGAGTTAAATTGAAAATTTAAAAAAAAAAAACCGTTATTAATTTTACAGTCGTTTAATTTTTTCAGAATATTTTACTAACTTATTATTACTATTATTTCTTATTGCATATATTATTTCTTAATTTGCATTCATTAACGCTGTTTCTATGACTTTAATCACGTTCTAATAAACCTCTGTTCAATGTTCGGACGTAGAAAAACTTCTTGCCCCGGTAAGAATTTCATTGTCGCTGGAATATAGGCTGCTCTGTTGGTAATACTGCCTTAGTTACCGTCACGAATGAATGAATGACCCAGCGTTGCGTGACGCCTTTTATAGGTGAATACCTTCGAGAGACCAGTTCTAGAGATAATTCGAGGGGCTTGTAGAACGTTCTAGACAATCTAGACGATTCCAAATTAGTGTTGTTGTGCGTAATGTAATGTTTTATCGTATTATTGTCAGTATTTAGTACCTAAATACACCATCTTCTTATAACATTAAGTATTTAACAAAAGTGATTAAGGACGCCTTTTGTGTATCTGTTAATCGATCAAATTATCATTAAATTTTATAAATTCACAGATATTATTTTTCAAAATTAAAATCAAAAGCTTTGAATTTAATTTAGGTACCTATACGTAAAATATAAATAAATCTTTTTTTTTTAATATTATTGATTAGCCGATAATGTATTTTCTAACTATCACACGTAGTGACGGTGAAGGAACTCTATGAAAATAGACATGATAAAATAGATGAGGCCTTTTTACAAAAAAATTCTTATTTTATTATCGTTTAATATGTAACTTAATACCTGCTTATAAAAAGCAAAAAAAATATTTTAAAAATGATCACCTCTTTGTAATTTAATTATTGGTATTGGCATTTTTTAGAAACGAATATACAAGAAAATATTTTCAAATACAAAAATTTAAGAAAAAAGTCGCGAAACGACAGGCGCCATCTTACGAAGCAATAACCCAACATATCCCTAAAATTTTGTTTATGACCCTTCACGAGGGCCCCCGAAAATGTATTAAAAAGTGATTGAGTAGCACGGCGAGGAGGGCAGATTCCCTTCCAGAAGAGAGGAACAATTTTCGGCTGTAAATAAGTGGGAGGTCCCGGGCTGGGGTCAAAAGGCAATTAAAAGACCTCGGTCCTTTCAAATTAACGGGGGATGCAAAGTTGGGAAAAATTGCAAACCGGAACACTGAAATGCGGTTTAATCCCAAATTATTTTCTGTTAACACTCTGAAAATAATTTCGGTGTATTATTTCCGTCAGGAAAACTTGATCCATTTATAATTGGATATTTATGACAGTTTTCAAACGATTAAAGTGAATCGAATCAAAAATTTGTATTTCGATTCTTATATTAAAATTAGTACCGTAAGTTTAAAACCATATTTTTTAATTATAAAAACAAGGGATACCTTTTATCAAAAACTATATAAAAAAACATCTGTGTGGTAAGTACCTACACAAAAGAATTAAGTATAACATAAAATATTTAATGATCATCTATATCTATAAAACTCAATGTCTCTCAGTTTCCTATACAAACCTACACCGTTTGACCGATTTCACCCAAATTTTGCATATTTATTTTTAGGACCCGGCGGGTAATAAAGGCGACATATCCTCTTCCCTTTTACCCCTCCCCTTCCCTCTGATATATTTTATACGAAAATCTGTACCGTTCGACTGATCTAAATTAAATTTATGCATACTTATTCTTTAGGACCCGGCGAGTAACATATATGACATTTCCCTCTTCCTTCTTCACCCGTTCCTGGCTCCCTGACATATTTTCTAAGCAAATCTGTACCATTTGACCGAACTAACTCAAATTTTGTATACTTATTCTTTAGGACCCGGTGGGAAAAATAGGTGACATTCCCTCTCCCCTTTTTTCTACCCTTCCCCTGATATATTTTCTATAAAAATCTACATCGTTTGACCGATCTGACCCAAATTTTGCAAACGTATTCTTTGGGACCCGGCGGGTAACAAAGATGATATTTTCCTCGAATTTACGAATTTCAATAAATAAAATCGTCACCCAGTTAATTTTTATAGGATTAATGAAAGTAATAAATATCGCGATTAAAAAGCTCCCGCTGAACGTATCTGGGATTTTTAATGCGCGATGAATCCCGGATTAGCACACGCCGGAAAAAATCAAATTGTAGAGCGGTTATTTTCTTTTTGATTTCATATTAAAATAGATTTGAAAATACATAATTGAACATAAAGGCGTACGCACATCTCTTCATCTGAAAAATAATCAATAAAAAAATGATATCCGTCGATAAAAACGAAAAAGTTTTAAGATACGAACAAAACATTAAAATCAATAAATAATTCGTGAAAGACTACGAAACGTAAAAATTTAAGCCAAGCTAAACCAGCGAATTTGGAAAACCCCAAGGGACAATTTAAGGTAATTTAAGTAATATCATATGCCGATGTCACCGCTATCATGATGATGGCTGGATGACTGAACTCTGCGAATAACGACATGAATATTTTAAAACACTGGTTCGACAGTATTGCGGGAGACAAATTAAAACACTGGATATTAATTAGCGATTAATTAATTATTAAATGGACAAAGTTACTTGACACGAACTAAATTGATACACTTTTTAGAATTTACACTTTTTCGCTATTTATCACTATGAACTCTTTATTATTGCTGAATAACACTTTATTCATCACCTGCTATAACATTCCATTTATTTCTCCAACATACAAGTCGCACTTATTTTTTTCGCCTCTTAGGTTCGCTCGATTATTTCACCTAATTTCTGTCTCCCCGATTATATCACGACACCACATTGGTCGTTGAAATGTCAAAAAACTTAATGCACCATGGCCGAAACCCGCTATTAATATGCAATCATGTTTTTTGAATCCTCGAAAACATTATTTTTATTCCAGGCGTCTACCAAATGTTGTAGATAATTCTATAGTGCTGTAGGGTGTTCTAGTGTTGTTACACAGTGACATAATACAAGGTATTCGAACAATGCGCTATTCATTCTACTTACCTTTTACACTTCTTTTTCAATTAAAAATACAAAAACACAGCAGAAAAACGACTATCCACAATACCATCTTTTAGATTAGATAGATTCGATAGATTTATTTATTTCTTCATAGGTGACAACTTTTTATAATGTTTATACACATATTTCATTGTTGCTAAGGGTCTTGGCAGCAAGTAAACACTACATCAATTTGTTAATCTGAAATTAAATGAACTTCAACTTCTTGTGTTTCAATCTTTAATTATTAAATATTTCGACGTCATTTATTTATTTATATATTTATATTGGTGCAATACAGTTCATGCATAGAAGCTTTTAGATTACAACGAATAAGTTACAGATTCATGTACCAATAACATGCACCACACAATGTCAGAGAAATATTTTCAATTTAACATAATTGTGTATAATTGGATAGTACAAATATGCCAAATAATGAAATATAATATTTTCATTATTTAATGCGCGCTTGGATGGTGTGTCCGTTTATGAATGTGTTATGATGATTTTTAGTATTCATCGTGTGCTTAGGGTGGACTCAATGGGGATAATAACAAGCAATTTTTTTAATGTCCGATATTGTCATGATTACTGATTACTTTCACAATTTATTAAACTATTTTTGATAAGATTTAAGAAAAAATAAAATATTTTTTATTATACCTGTATGCAATATTGAATAATAATAATAATAAAAAAATAGATATACATTTCTGTATTTTCTGATTCAATGTATATATTAATTAAAAGGGTCGACATTTCGGGGTTTGTAAATTTTATGTTCATACATTATTTAAACCATTTTTCAATACCGGAATATAAATTAAGGAGATATCAAAAATAAATAATATTACTCTTTATGTCACATTATTAACAAAATTTACAAGAATATACTTTCTTTACTCACTAATTTGTTGAAATTACCAAAATGTTTTTGGGCCAATGGTTCCTTCATGAGGATATAGCATATACTAAAAATTAAAAATCGTACAAGAATAGATGTTTACAAAGTAAAATAAAAATACATGGTAAAAGAATAACTTATTAAATTAACTAATGTGAAAACAAATTTAAAAGGTAAATACTGAATATGAACATAAAACATAAAAATAAACCTAACTTGCAAGTATTATAGCATGGGGGTGGAGGCGTTTTGAAGAATTAAAAAACCACCCATCCTTGTTAATTAATTATTGTAACCAATTTAAAACTTTTTCTTCTCAACCTTTGAAAAGCAGAATTTTAGTTTATATCAAAATGATCGTACTTCGGAAATTTCAATAACAGAAAATTAATTGGTAGCCGTAATAAAGGCGTACAAAGATTTTTGGCGAAGCGGAATAATGATTAGGTACTTGCCCCACGCCAGGAGGAAAATTGAAATTTCGAGACGAATTAAGGTTTGATCTCTGGAGCTATTCCCAGAATATTTTCCTACAGGAACAAATATTGCTTCGTTAACAAGTCAATTTAACTTTGGCGAATTGTTAAACGTAACTTTTTAATATACATATTATTAATTATATACTGTTTCAAATAATCCGACAAAATTACTTTTATTTTAAAGAAATTAAATAATTTTGTTACCTTTACACTGAATATCTCATCAATTATGTTAATATTTTTTTTAAAAGTTTAAGGAACGTCTTACTTATTTATAGTGACTAGGAAACAGTGACGCATGTTCGAGTAGCATGAAACTAGCACTAAATAATATCTGTCAAGGCCTTTTCTGTCAAACCCATCAACATCGTCTAACTTGTTAAAATGGTCTTATGCTGTATGCATTCATATGTCACGTATTTCAGGCAAACATCTCAATTATTTAAAAAAAAAACCTAAAGGCTCACGTTTAGAAAAATCGAAATATTTTAGACGACTTCATACAGCTTAAAAGGGTGAATACAAGAAGCATTTGAAAGCGCAGATAAGGCATTGCCAAAACTGAAAAAAAAAGAAAAAACGGGATAAATATTATCTATTAGTGTTGAGATTTGAAAAAAATAGTGATTCAATAGATACAAAGTGATGACGATAATATTATTATGATATTTTTTTAAACATTTTTACGACACGATATTATTAGCCTGTAGACTCCTAAGATTATTTTGCCTAATTTCTACGACATATTTGCCAGACTTCTACTTACTTGATTGATACTTACTATTAATCATAAGGCTAATAATGACCAATGTCAGAGCCGAAAACAAAGTGAGCGAGAAAATATTTGACCCACGGTAGAATAACTCATTGACAATATATCATACAAAATTACCGTTTATCAAAGTGTTTACATTGTATTTCATTATATATATCTTTCATAAAAAATGTACATATATTGATTTGATGAATTTATTTAAACTAGATATTTTTAAATTATTAATTGTGGATTATATTTAAATTATTTGATAAAAGATAGCGCCTTGCATAATACAGCAAATGTTAAAAAAAAATTAACCTCGGAGATACACTACACGTATATGTTATTTAACGTATTTTCAGAATCGGGACAAAACTTCTAAAACAAATTAATTCATGGCACCATCTAACAGTTTAATATCTCCATATAAATATTAATAAACTCAATTCGCCCATGGAGTACAAAATGTAGTACACATCAAGAGTAAAATGGCCCAATCGTGTCTCTCGGCATGCCGAAATGGATATGTAAATGTATCTTATTCCCCCCTTTTACGCCGGGAATAAATTATTCCCGACGCCGAGTGGCACCACTTGTCTCTTTTTTAGTGTGGGGATGTCTCTGGAATAATAAATATTTAATTAAACGAACAAAACTTATAAAGCCATTCTCCGGGCGAAGAGTTCCACCGACTGAAGCATATTTCCACGCTATTAATTCCAACGACCTACTCACTCGTAGCGGAGCCCTGTTTACCTACAAACTAACATGGACACAGTCGCCACAGAAACTAATTGTCCCACACTTATTTTAATAAAATCACATTTTTTAATTTAAAGTATTACATGACAATTTTCAGGATTTTTGTTTTTAAATAAAGATTTTAAATATGCAATAAATAGATAGAGACAAAAATATTGTGTAAATATTTATTTATTATATTATTTAAAAAAACAAACAAACTTTACTAAAACCACATTGATTATTGTGGAGGTCTACTGGTTTCGATACCACTATATCTGTGTCAGGACTAGTTTATCGTTACAACATAGTTAATATCCGTCATGAAAATGCAGTATGATCGAAACCAGTCGTTGTTAAAAACAATCAGTGTGGTTTATAGTTTATTAGTTTTAAACATTAATTATTATATCCAACTAAATATCAAATAACCTATGTTCTCGTACGTTGTAATATTTTAATTAAAATACATACTGACAGATGTATGAACAATATGAAATGAAAATTCACTTTTTACACTGATACGATTAACAAGATACATTGAACGTCACTTTTATTCCTGAATGTGGCTTATTTATAATTATAAAAATATGATACCTGTTAAAATATTCCTTTAAGAAAATCTTTAATTAAATATATCAAATATACTCCATAAAAAAATAATACAGTAAAATTAATAATAAAACCATTATTATTACAAGCAATAAAGTTTTTATTAAATATAAAATTTATTTAGCGCATTTCAATTCTCAAACGATATATTAAGAAACATTCAGTCGCCGGGTATTAAGAGAGAAGTCCTCTCATTATTGTTGAAGTGGAAATGAGGTGGGGTCGGAGTAAGACGGTCCAGCCCTTATAGTAATTTGGGGTTCAAATTACCCCTGTGCCGTTTCATCGGTGGTGTCCCGCAGGAAGGAAGATGATCTAGTAACGTCATATAATGAAATTATCCGAATATTTATATATAAATATATAACTACGATTAAAATATATCTCGATAAGTAATCAAATCAAAAAACCAGATATCTCATACTGCCCCATCATATATGTACTGCATGCACTGCAAAGCGAGTTATGTTTTTATCACATGAGGTTTGTTACTATTAAAATATGTAATTTTAATAATTTGGATGCCTCTGACCTTTCATCGCCCATTTCATTCCATGTACCGTCTAGAAATACCCGTACACAAACCTTATTTCATTGTAATAAAACTAATATTATAAATTAAACATACTCTACTATTAATATTTATTTATTTATATATGGCTTTATTCCACTATGTGGGCAGGTAAATGCGGTCCCACACATTCCATTTAAGTAAACATATACTTTATAATTATAATACAAGCGATATATAAGATATATAAATAAATAAGGAATATATACATTAATTATCAAAATACATAGGATGTATAAAAGTAACCCATAAAAACGAAGTTTTAACAATACTCCTTTTCTCATTTTCTGGTTTAGTGTCTACCTTATGCATCGGAATCTTTTTCATACAACTTGTATGAAAAAATCATTAAAATTTTGAAAAATATAAAATTATACTATAATTATTATTATTTTTTAACGATTAATTAATTTTAACGATAATTGCTAGAGCTTCTTGATCGTCGCCATGAGTCTACTTGCAAAGTTTCAGCTCGATTGGATCACGGGAAAAGGGTTAAAAATCAATCCAAAGTTTTTTCGTCAAGAAAACAAGCAAGCAGACGCCACGAGTTAAAAGAAAGGAAGTAAAAAAAGAAAGATAAAGTGCGAAGCGAAAAAGAAAATACTAACATCAAAGGAACGCCTTAAGCGAGCCATGGCATTTCAATTATGAGGGGTCAGTATCCTTCTCCAGTATGCATTGATGCTGGAGGCTGGAGTGAATCGGGCTTTCAGGATAAGGATATTTTCGGAAGTGATAATCCTTTTCTCATTTCTTATAAACTTTTAAGACTTGGAAATGAACATGCACAATATACTATATATTAATTGACAAAAAATAAACATCTTCTAATTCTTCTGGTTTGTGTCTTCTGGGGTATTTTGCCGTGTTATTACGAGATGGTGACCGTCATGAGGGCTGATGTGTCAACACATCAGCCCTCATAATGCTCACCATCAAAGGTCGTCATAAAACACAGCATAACATGGCTTAATACGATGGCCCAATATTACGAGATGGTGACCGTCATGAGGGCTGATGTGTCAACACATCAGCCCTCATGATGGTCACCATCAAAGGTCGTCATAAAACACAGCATAACATGGCTTAATACGATGGCCCAATATTACGAGATGGTGACCGTCATGAGGGCTGATGTGTCAACACATCAGCCCTCATGATGGTCACCATCAAAGGTCGTCATAACACACAGCATAACACGGCTTAATACGATGGCCCAAGGCTTACAAACTGTATGAGCAGGATTAATTGTTCACCAATTCTGTCCTAAGAACATACACATATTATCAACATTTTCAAAGCTCTACAAAATGTTTCAAAGCTGAGATTCTTCTTCTGGTTTGTGTCTTCTGGGGTATTATGCAGTGTTTTTACGACCTTTACGGCGGACGTTTCGGATCCCATTGCAGAATTCATCTTCAGGGCTAATGCATTGTACACATCAGCTGCATCAGGTCCATCATTACTGATGATGGACCCTGAAATGGTATCCAAAACGTCGGCCAGAAAAGTCGTAAAAAACAGCATAATACCCCAGAAGACAGACAGACAGACAGAAGTATTTCGACGTATTCTCTCCACAAGCTACGCAGTTATCTTCTTCTCTTCTCTTTTCTTTGGTATTCATTTGACATCTCAAATTCATACAAGCATGTTTCTCTCATTGTAAAAAATATGAACATATCGTTTGAAATACCATGGCCATCACATCCTGACCGAATTTCAGCACGTCGAACCCACCAGCCAAATGACAGCATTAATAAGCCTTTGTAGCTATTTTGAGGTTATGTTTAAACCCGACTCTTGAGCCATTCCGAAAACATTTAAAAGCGTATTTTTTTTAAAACAACAAAACCATAACATTCAATGTAAACTCCTTACTTTTCACATTAGGCAAAAGAGAATAGGTCGATTTTACTTAATTTTGGTGTTTTATTTGCAAATATCTTTTCTTGTATATTATATTTAACTTGACGCAAACTGAGCGAAAGCTAGCGGCACCTAGTGAGTGTTTGTAGTATTTTTTTGAGTTGGCCATCTCTCTCTTACGGCCATTTCCCCCGCACTTACCCTATATATAATATGTGTGTTAATATTAATATTTTCGTGGGTCAAAGATGAAAGATTATTGTCTAGGGTAACCCGCGTATTACCTTGAGAAAGACCGTTGTTATACACCCAACGTTTTGGACAGATAGCACTGTCCATTGTCTAATGGATTTTCACCTTGTATTTCGAGTTGTGTTTTGAATTAGTGGCGAGCACACCTGTTTACTCCAGAAGTCACTTAGATCTCGACTAGATGAGATATAGTCGATAAGACAGAGACGATAAGACGTTGATTAGACGACAAATTTTTCGATAAGACATATACGAGTAATCACAAATGAGTCACAAAAATGGTAAAAAACAGATGTTTTTCCATTCAAGCCTTTATAGATTCTAATTATAATACTATAATGTTCAAAGAACGCCAGACAGCGCCTTTCTACGACTCTAAAAATTGTTCGAGCGCCATCCGCTAGATGGTGTCCTCATAGTACCCATCCCATTTGTGTATTGTGCCTTTAGTTTTAGTTCTATGTATATGTAGTTAAAAATTTTCAAATAACAAAATTATACTGTTTGTTATACTTAAACGTACAGTTTATCATAGAAAGGTAATAATGTTAAAATTAAGCTGATTTTGTAATAAATCAAATTGTTAGCATTCCACTTATTAGTTTACTTTGACACATTTATCATAGTGTTCCTTTACCAAAAAGTAAATACAAATATTTGCCATGTGATAGTTGGAAGAAAATGGGAAGATTGAATATTTTTCCTTTTGCAGAATTCAAAGGGCCCTGCTCACCCTTCGTAGAATTATCTAGAGCATGGGCTTACAAAAGCGAAAGACGGTTCGGGGTAGAAAGGAGCCCTAATCCAGTCCAAGGGACCTCGAAATAACCAGACTTAGCTTCAATCTCCAATACAATACAATTTTTATTGTAGCAAATCCTTTTTTACGCTCGGAGCTGGGTCCATAAATTACTTATTTGGAAAATAAACCTTTCTTTTCATAAAAAAACCATTAACTTTTGAAAGTATTTTATGATCTTCTTTAATTATTTGATATGCCCAACTTAAGGGGGATAAGAAAATTGATTTTGATTTGAAATACATTCTAATACATTTTTTTAGTATGTTCAAATATTTAAGAACCCAATACTACTTACTTTATTTTTCTTCAGTAGGTATATCATTCATTCAGAAAAATTATAAATTACTCACAGAGACGAAGCTATTTATATGAGAAAGTAAGTATGGAAGTCTTTTTTGGGCTGGCTTAAGTGATCGCTTTACTCAATCTAACGTTTCCGATTCAACCCATGATCGATCACACATCTAACAAATTTGGAAAGTTTATATATATGGTATTAATGTACTTTGCTTACTTTATTCAATACTACTAAGCTATCGCCATTTACGGTTGAATGTTATTATTTCCATTTTTATAGATGTTGCCGCCGGTAATAAGACATCTACATTTTTGACTTGCTTTTGGACCAGTTTTATTTAAATGTAGCTATTTATGACATTTATTCGAATTATTAACATATGAATTACAATATGCCTAATAATTATTTTAATTTTTTACTCCTTTTAGACAAGTTTTTGTTCAATTTATAATTACTTAATTTTATCCCTAGACCGACAAGATGGATCATCATTAATTATAGACGTCTCATAGAGACGAAGCTATTTATGTGGGAAAGTAAGTATATATGCATCTACTATATCAATTATTGTTATTAAATGTGATGATTTTGTTCTCTGGACTCAACATTTTTGTTTTCTTTATAAAAATATTAAACCAGAACTTTGCTCGAAGTCTCGTGTAGTTCTTTTCAATACTTGGTTCTTTGATGTTTTCACTTGCAATAATCATATTGTCAGTATAAATCTTCCCCATATAAATAACTTTATCACTGTGAGATATTTATCATTTATCTTTATTAATGCAAAACATTCGATTGCATTGTTTTATATTTATTCCTTTTTTTATTTGAAGTATAGTATACCCATGAGAGAGACAGATTAAGTCAAATATCTCACATTTGAGTATTTTGAACATCCCACATCGAAAAATCAAAACGTAGCTAACTCACAACATATTTTTGATAATCTAATAAAAAAAAAATAATGTAATATGTGTGTATAGTTTTCTGGGATATTCTGACGTGTTCATGTGACCCTTCGGCCAGAGAGGTCACATATACACGGCAGAATATCCTAGAAAACTATACACATGATTCTGAACGACCTAGAAAACTTGAAAATACTATTAAAAAATTTTTGATGAAAATACTTTTTTAAATATCGTTTTCTATACAACAACAACAAACACTTTGCACAAAGGCCAGAAAAAAATATTTTTGTTGTCTAAAATACCACCCTTGTCAGAAATTCGGTCCTCATCATTTCAGACCTCTTCTAAAAGGTATCTTCTTTGAGTGTATTTGATAAAAAGGTTTTGTAGAAATTGCGTTCTTTCATCCCCCCACACTCAATAAGTCGTCACCACTCATTTTCCACAATTCCTGTCGCTCACCCCCTCACCCCTCGGCGCCCCGGCGACGGCGTTGATTGGGTCGCCCGACTTACATGTAGAAATTCTTGAGTCGGTCGGAATAAATATTGACATCTTAGATCTTAGATAACAGGGTGTGACATAATATGAGAGTGAAATGTGTGTACTTGTGCTTTGTATTTACTCACTTTTCCACGTGTCTGAATAGGGGTGCGAAATTAACTGTCTGACCTTTATTTTATATTATTTTTGATGTGTAACATCTTTCTTCTCGCTTTCCTGCAATTGTGGAAGTGATTTCGTGAAAAGGACGGAAATGCGTAACAGGAAATAAGACACGCGCAATTTCATTTAATTTCATTAAATTTCATTTTTTTCCGTCGCGCGTGCTCCGCGCCCTTATAAACAAATCAATATCCAGCAAGTGCCATCACAGCGAAGATGCACAATACCAGCCAATGCTCCTGATTTTGTATATATGTTACGAGGCTGGTGTCAAGCGTGTGGATGTTGTAACTTTGATATACTTTGGCTTATTTTATCTTCGGAATTACCCAATAAATACTTAACTTTTTTTTACATAAATGTAAATATTAACTACCCTTAATGATTTTCATTCTCAAATTTTATGTAATTTATGTGATTATTTTAAAATATTTATTCAAAGTTTTTATACAATATCTATGAAAATAAACAAAAACATCTAATTGATCAAACACATTTCTAAACAAAATGCGTATGTAGATATACGGTACCTACCTAGTGCAGCAAAATTCAATAATAAATAAATGCACATACATTTTCCTTACTTGTATTTACTAATTAATAAATATATACGTATTAGCTTTTTTAAATTTTGATGTAAATTTCTGTTTGCTCAATTGATATTTTTGCGTATAGTTCGACTATTCCACTAATAGGCAAAAATGTTTTAACTATTATACCTACTAGTGTCTCCAACTTTATATAATATTTTTTTTAGGCCAGCGCTACACTACACGTATTTTCTGTCGCGAAACGCCGCTACACTTCTTCCCATACAATATCGCTTATCAAACACACTGAGCGGACGTTCGGTCGAACTATTTGCTTTGCCGATTTTACGCAACGGAAAAGACGCGACGGAAGATACGACGCTCAGTGTGGCACCGCGCTTAAAGTAAGATTCAAAACGTGTTCTAATGTTTGCGTAATGTTTTATGTCATTCCGATTACAAGTTAACGGAAAAGACATCAATAAAGAAATAATTAAAACAATGCGTATGATTTGGTTGCCTAATAATTGAATTCGTGAAATTTTCGAATAAGCGTTATTAGATTATTATGTTTGTGTTCGGAATATCTTAATATGCATGTCGAGTTTCCCGGTTATTTTTTACAATTTTAAGCAGTTGAACACTTTTAAAAGACTAGTGGCATTTTGATTGTGCCTCTACTAATATATATTAACGATTTTCTGAGCTGAATGCATTACCAATGATAATTATAAAGTCGCATGAACAAATCAAGAGAACTACGGATGACTTTAAAACGGAGGAAACTACGTACTTCGAGCATCTCCTCACTGTGAGATATACATATTATGATCTCTCACAAATCATCATGCAGGGGAAGATTGAAGGCAGCCGGGGGGCGCAGGTTTAAATAGGTTGTCGTGGATGCGTACCCTCATAGGGAGTTTCAATATTCAAAATATGAGAGATCTCACATCTTGCACGGGATGAATTAGTATACAGCAACAAAATCGCCAACCTTCGGCACATGAAGATGAATTAAAACTTTAAAATATCTCTAATAACTTCGTGTTTTTATATTACGTAGCAAAAAGATTTATTACTTTACCCAGCAATAATATCAATTCTTAAATGGTATTATTGTTGAGTAAAGTATTATTAATTAAAGATTAGCAATTTTGTCGAAATAGCGCTAATCATATGAAGAAAACTAGAAGGCATGCGTATTTAATCATGCATTTTTATCAATTGCTGCGCGATCAGTAATCATAACCATAATCATCTTTATCTATAAAACTCAACGTCTGTCTGTTTGTGTGTCTGTTCTCTATACAAATCCATACCTTTTACCGATCTGACCCAAATTTTGCAAACTTATTCTTTAGGACCCGGCGGGAAACATAGGCGACACTTCCTCCCTCCGCTTTCACCCCACCTCTACCCCTTTTGTATTTTCTATACAAATCTCGTCCAAGTTTTACATACGTATTCTTTGGAACCCGGTGGGAAACATAGGTGGACATTTCATCCCATAATATATTTGTATATTCAAATCTACATTGTTTTGACGATCTGGTGTTAAATTTAATTGGTAGTGTTAATTTAATTCTAGTGCGTCAAGTTCAAAAACATTACAAACTCTTTGTAATGTTTTTGAACTTGACGCAGTGCTAATATGTGAACAAGAAATTTATATTAATGTTTGTATATTTTTTTCGTTAGTCTGTGGTAGTAACCAAACATCTTTCCTTCTTCAAAAGTAGCATTAATTATATTAGGTCCTTACATATGAAATTGGCATTTTGCCGTACTGGCAAATTTGATCTCAAATATCTTCTCTTTGGTTAGGAATTCCAAATCCAAATTTATACAGCTATTTACTCATGTATTTAGGTTTTGAAAATTATAATTCATTTGTTTTTTCCTCAATTGTTTTTTTCTTTGCGTCACTCAGTTTACAAAATGAAAAACTTGAAATATCGCGTTATTTACGAGTACGAGTTCCACCGTGGCACCAGTGCTGCAGAAACGGCTCGAAGGATTAATGATGTGTATGGCGACGGTGCCGCAAAAGAAAACACAGTGCGTTTTTGGTTCCAACGTTTTCGTTCTGGAAATTTCGACCTGCAGAACAAGCCCGTGGACGGCCGGAGACCAAAGTTGATAATGAAGAATTGAAGGCTATTGTGGAAGCGGATCCATCGCAAACCACATCCGAGTTAGCTGCAGGCTGCGGTGTTAGTGATAAAACTGTTTTAATCCACTTGAAGCAAATTGGTAAGGTGAAAAAGCTTGAAAGGTGGGTACCTCACGAATTGAGTGAAGCAAATCAACAAACGCGCGTTGACTGCTGCGTTGCATTACTCAACCGGCACAATAATGAAGGGTTTTTAAATCGAATCATTACCTGTGATAAAAAGTGGATCCTGTACAATAATCGGAAGCGCTCATCGCAATGGCTGAACCCTGTCGAACCAGCCAAACCATGCCCCAAGCGAAAATTGACTCCAAAAAAGTTACTTGTGAGCGTTTGGTGGACTAGTGCTGGTGTCGTTCACTACAGCTTTCTTAAATCTGGCCAGACGATTACGGCAGATGTCTATTGTCAGCAACTGCAAACCATGATGGAAAAGCTAGCTGCTAAACAACCGAGGCTGGTTAATCGCTCTAGGCCACTGCTGCTTCATGATAACGCTAGACCACACACTGCACAACAGACGGCTACCAAATTAGAGGAGCTTCAATTGGAATGTCTAAGACATCCACCGTACTCTCCGGACATTACCCCAACAGATTACCATTTTTTTCGATATTTGGATAACTTCTTGCAAAGGAAAAAATTCAACTCCGATGGGGCAGTCCAAACCGCCTTCAAAGATTTTAGTTTTTTTTAGTAAAGGGATCGATGAACTACCTATGAGATGGCAAAAGTGCATAGATAGCAATGGTACATACTTTGATTAAATAAATATATTATAATAAAAAAAAATCGGCTTTATGTTCCTCCTATACTAAACGCCAATTTCATATGTAAGGACCTAATACTATGTTTTAAACCACTTTATTGCTTTATATTTGTCAACTAGTTTCGGTTGGACTCAACCTTCTTCAGGACAATTATAATATAGACTAATCTAGGTACAGAAATTTATAAAGGAGGAAAGAAAAAGAGAGAGAGGGACAGAGTGTCAACTAGGTAGGGGGGAGGGAAGGGGAGGAGTTAACTGAAGATAGAGGGAACAGCTTTTCCCTTCCCTCCCCCCCATCTAGTTGACACTCTGTCCCTCTCTCTCTTTTTCTTTCCTCCTTTATAAATTTCTGTACCTAGATTAGTCTATATTATAATTGTCCTGAAGAAGGTTGAGTCCAACCGAAACTAGTTGACAAATATATAGCAATAAAGTGGTTTAAAACATAGTACTTAATTTATTTTTAAATTTCTTATAATGTCAAGCCACAAAGTGTTTTCTTGCTTTGAAAAGTTGTAAATATTCTACTGAAAACTTTCTATACATTTTCTCTGAATTGCATTAAGAGAAATATCTAATCCAAATTTTCTATAATAAATGTTATATATACACTAATTATAATGATCAACTTATTTACAAAATCATTTTGTGATAAATCTGGCATTCAAGTCTTGGAGGTTTACAATTAATTAGTTACCAATCATTGGACCAGTCAAAAATAAATCTTACAATCACACAATCATAATCGCGATTTAGCTCATCACAATTATATGCCTTTCTTACGTTTCTACAACCCTGTTTCCTACTTTTTCACATATACGTCTTAATAGATAAAATAGAATATACCTAAACAAAACCACGTTTGCTGGGCGAATAAATAACATGTTACAATGTTTGTCCCAAAAAACATCAAAATACTAATATATTTTTGGTTCGTGTTTACATACCTATCACAGTTGAAAACAAATAAATCAACGTATTGTAAATTCCTAGATATAGATATTTGGTTTTAAATAATTCGTCTTTTCCGTAAAAACGACCTAAATATCCTTCTTGGAAGGTATAAAGACCTTTTTGGTCAACGTATAATAAGTCTTCTAAATTTGATAGCCCTAAGTCTATCTTAAATATTAAATATCTCCTGCCAGAAATGTATTTACTCTTTGTTTATTTTAAAGGAAATGGGTTATTTTAAGTTTATTAAGATTATAATAAGTTCACAAATTATTATTTAGGGTAAACAGCCCAATAACAAAGGGCGTTTACAGGATTCAAAATGTATCATATTTCGCTCACAATTTTCATATAATTACAAAATACACGGAATAATATATCTTATATCTGAAGTTTGATATAAAATTGACGAAGAAAGACAAAATGAAAATATATTATTTATTTTTCAATGAAGTTACTTAATTTAATTTGTATTTAATAAATTCATTTAATACCTTAATAAATACGCTTACCTTGCTACTCATTTTTTTCTGATCTACTTTTTACCTTCACACTATTATTATTATTCTTCTGGCTCATGCTTACTGTTTCCATATTTATTATTATATAACTATCTACCAAGACACAATAATTAAGATACTATTTACTCATTTTATACTCTGTTATTTATTTCTGTAGGGACTATCATTTTTTAAATAATATTTTTTCTATTTAATATTTGTAAATAAATTGTAGTAAACATTGTTAACTTTGTCTGTCTCCACACAGATTTCTTTAGTGAGAAAGCCACAGTCCATAAATAAAATAAAATAAATAAATTCTAATTTAAATAATTTTTCATTTTTATGGTTTCTTATTTGGGTCACCTGCTAAGTGGAGAAAATAGCCTCCTCTGACTAATAATCGACGGCAAAATAGAAGGAAGACGTGGTAAAAGGCAAATGTGCTGCAGGGCAACATCTGAGAATGGACCGGAATGAGACAGTTTTGGATTTGTTATGGGCAGCTCAGAACAGAGAGGTTTTCACACAAGTGATCGCCAAAATCAGTCGGGGGATCTGACAAGACACAGAAAAAAGAAAAAGAATGAATTTACATTTTATTGTGAATTTGCAAGGGTATAACGTACAGAAAAAATCTATCTAACGAAAAAAATATTTGGTTATCAGTTCCTGATACCAGTTCCTCGTATTTGCGATAGTTAATTTTTCTCAAAAATATATTTAGTAAATAGTACTACCTACCCGCATATTACAAACGTGTGAAATAAAGTCGAATCTATACGAGGATATAACATGCAATATGGCTGTAATTATATCCCTTCGCCTACATAATATATATTTCAGCCTTTCACCATTCACTGCCGAAATTAAGTGTTTGACAATGAAGTTCCCGCCATCACCTCGTATAAATCCTCACTGACTTTGGGGACAAAACATTTCATTCTTTGTGATTACGTCAATAGGAAGATTAACCGTTCGCTCGGAGGCTGCTGTATTCCGGTTACTTCGTATAAGATCAGCTTCGCGCCAGGCGGAATCTGCAAGTAATCAAGAAAATCCTGAAAAGAATTTTCTTCACAAAGTTCAAGATCGTATTGCAGACATTCAAAACGCCTGCTTTAAGATTACACAATAAATTCAGCCTTTCTGTCAAGCAACGTCTGGGAAATTGTCAAGAATTTGAGATATTCTTTATATAAAAATATATTTATATTGAATTCAATATCAATTGAAGAAAAAATGTCTTTAAAAGTTTTCAAATGAATCGCGAAATAGATATCATTTACAGTTTTATTATCAACACTCGCAGTATTTATTTTTTAAATCTATGAAAATTAACTTTCTTATGTGTTAGTCGTTACATGGTTTCAGTTTGATACAGACGAGTCGCGACTGTCTTGTTCTCGTTAAATCATGATTGATGTGGTAGTTTTAGAGATGTTTTAGTGTAATTATGAAGGGTTTCATGAGTTTATTCTAATTTAATGTCCCTGTTTTTTACTCCCTTTATATTAACTCGTGGCGTCTGCTTGCTTGACGAAAAAACTTTGGATCGATTTTTAACCCTTTTCCCGTGATCCAATTGAGCTGAAACTTTGCAAGCAGGCTCGTGGCGACGATCATGATGGTCTATCAAATTTTCGTCAAAAAAATTAATAATTATAGTATAATTTCGGATTTTTAGAAATTTTATTGGTTTTTTCAAATTGGAATCATTAGAAAAGTTTTATTAGCAACGGAGCGCCGCCCGATAACGTCGCGAAATATTTTCTAAATTTGAATTACTCCGTCGGTATAATTTCGAAAATTTACAAAACAATTGGTTCACAGATGACAGGAAAATTGGGTTTTTTGGGAAAAAATCAAATAATATTTTCTTTCTTTTAGATTTCTGCTTAGTTTTGAAGAATTCTACATTACTCAAATCTGATTCTGACTAAATCATTTGACGCTGGAAATTCATAAGGTACGATATTGATGATAATTGAATCTATCAAAATCTTGACATCTCAAAACATCTGACATTTTAGAATATATTAAATTTCTGTAAGTTTAGTGTTATGTTATATGTTTTAATTCGTCTTTAATTATTGTTATATTTTACAAAGAAAGGGAGCATAGTAAAAACTTGGTTTTTATGGGTTACTTTTTTACTCCCTTTATATTAACTCGTGGCGTCTGATTGCTTGACGAAAAAACTTTGGATTAACTTTTAACCCTTTTCCCCTGATCCAATCAAGCTGAAACTTTGCAAGCAGACTCGTGGCGACGATCAAGAAGATCTATCAAATTTTCGTTAAAAAAAATTAATAAATTGTTAATAGTTTTTTTTAATTTTTAATGGTTTTTTCATACAACTTACTAAGTTGTATGAAAATATTTCAACGCATCTGGCAGATACGGAACCTGATTATAGTATAATTTTGGATTTTTGGAAATTCTTTATTACTCCCTTTCGTAGCGTCGCTCGACCGAAGCCCAACGCGTAGGTTTAGCGCCAAACCAGTTTCCACTAGTAAATGAGAAAGGGAGTATAATAAAAACTTGGTTTTTATGGGTTACTTTTTTATATTCCCATTTGATAATTTGTGTATCAGTTTTAAGATTTTCGTCTTTGTTATTGATGTTGAGTTTTAATGTTGCTTGGTAGATTTCTTCGTGCAATATGCAATAATTGTATATGAATCGTTGACAATTTCAAAAGCTTTTCGCAAACTGGTAAAAAAAAACTCTTTGGTTCTGATTAAGGCTCTCATCCTGTTCCTGCTTCCCAATTGAGCGTTCCATCCCCTAGCTTTTGCGCCGCCCTTCGTGGGGATTTTTCTGTAGCGCGCCCAATCGTGGTTGCGCCGCTGCGTCCGAGTCAGCCGAGACGGATCGCGGGTAATCGAATTAATTTGGAACCTCTCCTGTCCGATTCAATCGCCGAAAAACCCGACCTTTCGGCACTCGGCCAAATTAGAATTTTCGCTCCTGTCTGGTCGAATCGGTCTAATGAACGTGAGCATTTAGTTTAGCCACTGACAAATTTTAATGTTAAAATTTACCAGCGTGACGAATGCATTTTTTGTATAATAATAGGCTAGTTTAAGCAGAGTTGCTTTATATAACTATCAAAGGTAACAACTAACTATCGTCATTTTCAAATATATTGTCAATTAACTGTAACTGAAATACATAGGCACTCGTAAAATGTAGAATAGAATATTTTTTTGCAACAGAAGCGTTTTTAGGTAAGAAGTGTAGGCACGTTAAGAGTAATAGTTGGCATGAATATGGTATTATTTCTTACTGGGGGGAAGCTCCGAGAGCAAATGAAAGTATACCAATATTATAACAAGAAAGTCTTTGGGCATGCACGAAAAGTCCGCCCGCTCCCAAAATTTCCAGGCTTATTAACAAACTTTTTGTTATCTGATCGATATACGACACATCCAAATGACAGCACGAAGAGCTCGAATTGCTGGTCCTAGTAACAACCCCTTACCGTCATCTGGGATGGACGGCGGTGCGTGAGTACCTAACCACACATGGATGTCAAGTTACAATCTGGGAAGATAAGCCGAGATCGGACCTGTTCACGTAGGTGCTAATTGAGTCGCTTGTCGTACATAAATATTTTTTTATAATTTTTGATACAATAATTATAACAAAAAACAATTGTATTTTATTTTTGTAGAGTAAAACACGATATCATCATTTTTTTAACAAAACAAACAGTACTTTATTTCTGCAGTCATCAAAATTCATCAAGGGTCAAATTTAATTCACGTCTACAAATTACTTTAATAATTTTACTCAGTTCTAACGTATGTCTATTTTTCGCTTTGTTCCTTGAACAAGAAGACTCACGCGCGCAAACTTGTCAATGTTTTACAGGATCCTTGTTCGCAGGATCCTTAAGAGTAACTGTGCAAGATTTAAATTACATATTAATATTTTAACCATCCATTATTGATTTCGGCCACAGAGCACAGAATCGTTTATAAACATTACAATAAGACATTAAATTTTTTGTGCGCAGGTATAAATTCATTGTACTAGGAGAATCAGAAAACTTGCAAGGCTTGTCTAATATTCTGTTTGATCCGCGGTATTTTAATCTCCATCCCTCTGTGGAGGAGTAGCGACGTCACGTGTGCGATGCGCATTGCACGTGCCAAACGGAGAGCAAATGCACCGTAATCGTGCATCACGTACAACAATCGCGACCAATTGTTTTACGTCTTTTGTTTATCGACATCGCCTGTTTGCCGAACCGGCTGTGGCGCGGACCGTCAGGAAAATGATCGGATTTTCTGCGATCGACAAACAAACACTGACACGTGACGCTTATAGGATGTAACGTGACAAAAATGCATACAACATTGACGTCATATTACCAGAATATATAAAATAAATTCAACATATTGTCGGTCTATTTCTAACACCATCTTATTTTATCAATTTCTATTTCTTTGCATCTCAATACATGATAGTTTTTTTTCAAAACTAAAATTTGTAGCTTAACAATTATTTAACAGACTAACTTGGTACATGGTAGTTTCAATATGTTTTCTACGAACTTGTAAATTAAGAAACAGTTATGAAAAGGTCACACTAAATAATCATGAAAAGTAGAATATTTTAGTAAATAAGTCGCACTTTATTACAAAAATACGTCTTAACTTGAAAAGACTCGGTTTGGAAAGAAATTTTAAAAATTAAACAATAATACCTATCAATTTCAAAATTCGTTTTGTTCACTTGGGGATTTAATCATGCAATAATAAATACTTAAACTGCAGTGTAAATGTGTTTTAAATATAAATATACGTACGAGGAATATTCATCCCAACCCCTCCACCTAAAGAAGAGATTTTATATTCTACAGACACTTTTATATTCTATGTTAGTGACAAATGACTATCAATTTACTATAAATCATTATATTTCCATATATATACATTTTTTTTTAATATTCGCTATTTCTTAGTTAATTGTACATTTATATATATATATATATATATATATACAGTGGCGTCAAAACCGGTCGACTTTAAATTAATCAATGAGGTTCGTACGAAGTTTATCCGATTTTTTATTTAATTAATCATTATGTCCAACCATAATCCAGCTATAAACTTCAAAAACAATTAAGAGCTCTTTGTTTTTTCTAATCAAGCTTCATATTTTTAAAGGATTTTTTTAATGTGTTATTTCCCCGCATAGTAACGGAAAGATTAAAACACACTAGACACATAGTATATCAACTGCGTTATCACGTTCTTGTTAAGTTTACCAACGACTATACAATATGTTGAGAATCTTTGTTACAAACCCAACAACATTCGTTACATTACCACTAAGTTAAATATTTCTAAGGATGCGATATGAGTACAGAATGATTACTAACAAGATTTGGTTCAAAGGCATACTTCATGTTAACTTCACCTATTATTTGAGATGTCTTTGTCTGTGACACTCCAACCTCTCACTTTGAAACTAGAATAGTATTATCCTTACAGTTCTTAGTATATGGGACCATCTTAAATTTAAACCTCCCTCTCAAAATTTTCTGTGGTCTTTCTATCTGTACTTCATCTAAAAACTTTCATTTAAGTGAAGATGCATTTATCGCAACTTAAAGAGTTATTATCTCAACCGTTAAATTTCTCATTCGCATTATTTACATGAAATCTACGATATAATCGCAGCAAAAACGCAGTATTACTTTTGCCACTTTCAAAAATAACCAAATAATTAGAGATTTTTTTTTCTAATGCCATTTTAAAAAATCGAATACACAACGGCCTACACAGACGCCCGTTCACAAGGCCCTAGCATTGTGGCATAGTAATATTTTAATGCTTTTAAATAAATTGAGATAAGTACGAAGGCTGTATGATTCGTACCCATGTTTAACGATAGGTGGCACCAAGACCAAACGTAGTTAAAACAGAGAGGTCACTTGCTAAACATTATTGTAAAAGTTAAATATATATTTGACTCTACAATACAAATTACTTTTGATTATTAGGGCGAGCTAAGTAATAAATTCAAAAAATAAATGGTAAATCTTTCGAAACAAAATAATTTTGATAACTGCAGCATACTCGTCTGAGGACAGGTAAAAAAAAAAGGACAAAAAAAAACAGCGTTTGAGTTTTTTTTTTGTTAATACGAATAACTTTAACGTTTGTCTTAAGATTATAAAAGACAATAGATCATCGAAGCATTCATTGAAGAAGCGAACCGTAAAGCGCCATTCCGTTCACTCGTATCGATTTGACCACACGCATTTTTTAGTTTATGTAGCAACACAATCGCTCATGCATTTTAACTTTTCCATTTAAAATAAAATACAAGAAAATAACTATGCTCTATGTCAAGTCAATGCTCTAACTTACTCTGATTACACCAAAAATCTTTTCCACAGAACCGCAAGGGGAATCACAAGGCTTAAATCCTATAGATAATTAACATGCAACTCACCCACATCATCGGTAAACCAGCAATAAAATTACCGTTATTTTATAATTTATTAAAAAATTATATATTAATGTTAATTTTATTTTTATGGGCCTCAAATGTTTAAAAAAAAGACCAAACATATATTTTTTAAATTTAATTTAGAATTAATTAAATTTTGATTAATATGCTTATATGGTTCTGCGAGTTGAAAGCAGTGGTTTTTTTAACCGTTTTCCTATGGGTTATTAATTGATTTCGATGAAACCGATGTATATTAGGATTATTTATCTTCTCCAAGACGCAAACCATTAAAATTTCCACGTTTATGAACAAAATTTCCATGTTTAACAATGACTTTTGTTGTAAAATTTTATGTAAAGTTTTAATATCATTTTTCTCAGAATCTATGTGTGATTATCTAAGTTATTTTGTAAAGAATGATAAATTATTGAAGAAGACGGGGCAATTTTTATGAAAAACATGTATGAAAGTCTCATATACGATGGCCCAGGGTTTTCAACCTGTATGAGCTGGCTTATGTGATCACTCTACATAATGCACCGTTCGCCAATTCCATCGTAAAAACATCCATACATTATCATATTTTTAGAAATTGTGTATATATTCCAATTCAGAAAACCTTCCATATATTTGATAAGACTATGCTAGAGACATCTGTTGTCCTTCTCATGAAATAGTTTGTATACATAGATTTCATAGCTGCTAATAGTACCACTATATTTTTAAGTGAAGTATTAAAAAATATCCTTTTTAATGTGTAATATGATATTCTTCCGAATTATTAAACATATACACTAGAGTACGCCAGAAAATCAATATTTTCAATTTTTCTACTGCTTTTATAGACCTTTACAGTATATATTTTAACAATATTTGTAAACTTGTGTTCTGAAACCACAATTCTTGTAATTTTACTGCTGCTTTTATAGACTTTTATATTATATAATTTAACAATATCATTATTTGTATGTTCTGAAAATATAATTCCTGGAATCGTCCACTACGGACAAATCTATTAATTGTGTTTAATTTATTTTGTTAATGCCTCTTTTTAATTATTTTTTATTTTAACCCAGGATATTGATACATTTAAATTTTGAATTTATTGAACATATTAGAGAGGATAATTTTATTTTCATTTTTTAAGGGAAAGGAATACTAATTTACTATACATCAGCCTCACCCAAAAAATCGAATTCCCAATAGGGGAAACGGTAGTTAAAATCATATAAACAAGACTATTGTACTTGCTTTATCCACTATTTCCATTCTGTTCATTATAAAAATAAATTAAATAACAGCTATAATATTTACATAACACTTTACAAAAATTTGCAGAACTTCACGATAATATTTATTAAAATTTGAATAAGCCTAAATTTCATTGAAACCAAATATGAGTTTCTAAAATTTAAATACAAAAACAACAAACAACCACTTCTTGTTTGGTTTTTCTCTTAGGACGGCGTTTATTTAATCCAATTAAATAATGAATAAGCCCACTAAAGTGTTTTGTGTTTGTGAATTGTTCATAGCTGTCACCCGCAAGCGATCAGCGTGTACTCGTATAAGGGATTGAAGGTTAAACCCTTAACTAAACACTGGCAACACAACAAGAAGCAGTTATGAAGCCGCTTATTTGAGACCTCACTACCCTCGCTACGGGGAGGAATTATATAAGTCATTAACTTTAGGGGTTACTTCTGTACTTTGGATACAGGGCTTAACTTTGCGTTGTTCTAGAACTTTCTAGAAACAAGATGGTTTATGACGTAATGTTTCCAGTGTGATATGATAGCTAACGTTGTTGAGTTGCGGAAATAATGAAACTGGAAAGTAAAGTTATCTGTATTTACAGTATTTACACATACCTATGTAGGTACTTACTTTCTCGTTTATACCAATTATTATAATTTCGTTGTCTGTCCGTCCATCCGTTCTGTCTATCGGTCCGTCCGTCCGTCCATCGTAACTTCGTGTAACGTTTGTAACTTCTTTATAGTAATTTTTTTTATATAAATAAATAAATACTTATTCCTTAGGAACCAACATGTAATAGTATCGTCACTTTTGACGGGTTACAGCTGGTACGACTATATATATAAACATTAAAATTATTTTCTGTATCTTTTACAGGGAAATAGCAGGAGCAATAATATCGAGTGAGAAGGAAATCCTAAGGATCCGGTACTAATCACAATAAAGGTGGCTTGGACACAACAAATGCCAGTGGAAAGCCAAGATGTATCTTCTTGGCAACTTCTGAGAAAAGGCGATACTGAGTTTCACCAGAATAATCTGAATGAGGTGGCAACAAAAACTGTATGAGAACAGATTGGATTTTGATTTTCCTTCCTTCCTGAAGTACAACGCAGAACAAGGTAAAGGTGGAAGGTAAAAACGAATAAGAACATGATATGTCAAAATGTATGGTACATAATTGAAAAATATTTATGGATTTCAAATACCTTATTATCTACAATTTATCATAGAATTCTAACACAAATACAGAATTAGTTTTCAGCAAATCCATCTGCTTTAAACTGCATTTTAAATAGTGCATTAGAAAACTTTCAAACTTTGTCATTTTGACAGGTACTGGGATCGATACCTGATACCTTTACGATACCACTCATAAATTTAAAAAAAATCTTTTATTAAGTGTGATTCATCATGCTCTTTCATTTTTAATAAAACGAGAAAAACCCTTAAAGTCACAGGATGTATATAAAAGTGTATAAAAATGTCTATATATAAACAAAAATTAAAGGAAAAAGACGTCATTTGAAAAAGTCTATGCTATGTGACTTAGGTGAGATTTATATAAAATTTTATAATGCTTTTTTTGTTATAATTTATTCATTTATTTAAATTTATGTTACACTTCACTTTTTACAAATTATATCTTATTTAAGACTGATTTGTATATTTTTTAATATAAATGAAGCTTGAGTTATTTGTAAATGTCTTGCAGAACCAGATCCCAGGAGCATGAACTGATAAACAACAGGACGAGTCCTAATACAAGAAAAATAAGCCTCGCAGAACATTGGTCTAGGCTGTTTACGGAACAAGATTTTTATTAACTGTGCCTTGACTTTTTTAAATTTATACTTTTTAAAATTTCTTTTTTATCCACCAGAATTATACATTATACATTAATCATAATCCACGTTCCAGCAAGAGCTACTAGAACAACATGACTCTTCCACATTCCTGTTGCTCGTACCAACTCCAGTTTACGCTCACCCATAGTGAGAATGTGCCGAGCTTACAACGATTTATTCGACATTGACATCTATCATGTGTCTCTATACCATCTTAGATCACAAGTAAACATATGTAATTCTGCGTCGCAACATTGAATTAATACTTGATTAATAATTAAATATTGATTTAATGCTGCGCTGCAAGGTATAAATAAAGTTACACTTACCTTAATATGTTATAATTAATATTGTCATTTAATTTATTATGTTTTGTTCATTACTGTTACTACTTATGTCTTTTACTTTAATTTACTTATATTATTATTAAGTATTACTTCAAAATTATTTTTATGTGAAATATGCTAGGATATGAGTTAATAAGTTCATTATTATCTGTTTATACTCTCATACATTTTTTATTTATTAAATCCCAAAAGAAAATACACAAAATATAATCTATATTACATATGTTATGAGGAAATTAAATCCTATAGAGGTATATGCATATACCTGTACATAGGTTCGGGAGATGAGAAGTTAGATATGTATAATGATTTACACATGACTAAAAGTCAATAAAAACTATATAAATTAGTAACTAGTGACTAATATTAATAACTAGCATTCAAAATAGTGAATCGAATGATAGTTGTATGATGATTACAATATACATTGATACATGGATACGAGATTGTTCTTGTGTTTCGATTTTTTAATTTGTTTTTAGTTGACTTGTTTACTTCGGTTACAATTTTTAGTTCGGTGGGTAATAGTTTGAAGTATTTAGTAGCTGTTTATAAGGGAAATATATATATATATATTTCATTTTATTATTCTGTTAACATTTCAAAACAAATTACATTTCAGTGGACCAGTTAGTCATTTTTAAAATTTAAATTTCTCATTCGGCATTATTGCTCGAATAATTATTTACACGAGTTGCCAGAACGTTTCCGTTATTAATCAAATAAATTGTTTTAAATGCGAAAAGTTGGTTCGTTATTCAAAATTCACAACTTCGTGCGCGTTACTTTGCAGGTATAAAGCAAAAAGGCTTCGAGCCCGCGCCATTCAACACCATATTGATATCAAAATTCTCAGAAGCGAATAGTTGCTTGTGAGTTTTCTCCCCAACTTTTACACGTGGAGTCGGGGGCAATACAGCCTAGCATTTAATTAAAAGCCTTCATTAACATATAATGTTACATCCGTTTAGTCGAAATCCATACCGAGTACTCGGAGGTGTTTTGACAAATGAGATTAGTCGGTCTGGTGTTGCTTGGGTAAGTCATTGTCAAGAAATTAATATCGGAGGTATAAAATTACAGTATGTAGCAGGGGCGTGCAGTGAGAGCATTGGAACATGACTTTTCTTAAGCATATATTTAAAGAAAAATAAACTGAAATAAAATATATACCTATCTCTTATAACTCTTATCACAATATCATACATATTACTCAGATCGTATAAATATTTAATTTCAACATTTTTTCCCTAATATATTGCAATAATAATAATTTCGCTTTCGTCTGTTTGTCTGTCCGCAACTTCTTGTTAAGTTCGTAACATTTTCTTTTTTTTTCTTTTTTCTTTCTTTAGGAACTGACATGTAAAAGTACCGTCATTTTTAACGGGTTACAGCTGGCGTTTAGATAAAATAATAAATAAAATAAAATAATAATTAAAGTCATGTTTGGATGTTTTCACTACACGCGCCTGCTATATAAGTCTTGTACGAGCAATATAAATTTATCATAATAAAATAATTATAAATTTATAATAATTAATTTGTATTACGTTTATTTAAATGAAAAATATATTTTTTTTAATAATAAAATTTCTACAAAAAAATTACAAAAATAAAATTATTATCAACATAAAAATTGATAGTTAAAATTGACATTACATCTTTGTGAATTTCTCAAGCCTAGGTGTTTTCGTAAAGTATTTCGATACAATAATTTTACGTAGTTATGCTGAAAGTGTCCGACCCACAAAATGTTAAAAATGTTTATACAGGGTGTACTAGAGCCAGCAGCAAAAACTTGGCAGGTAGATTTCTGACTATGTTATGAGCCTAAAATGTTCAAGCAACCATGGCCTAATATCAATAATTATGGAGAAATGCAATATCAAAATTTGCATTTTTTTCAATATTTCTTACTTATTTTT
>JADDOH010024743.1:0-15522 GCA_016648135.1 Agrypnia vestita | reverse complement strand
TATTAATATAAACTAATAATTAACCCACGCTAGACAATATCTGTTCAGTGGCAAATATTTTCGCTTACGAGTTATGCAATAGTAATAAATAATAATAGCAGAAAAATATAAAAGTAAAAATAAATATAAAAACCGGATAACAATTTAGTAGAAAATATAAACACGAGAATATATGAATATAAAAGAAAAGAAGATATAAAAACGAAAACTTTTAGTATACGGGTACACAGGAATTATATTAAACGGATTTTGCTATGTGAACATTTGATATATATTTTATTTTATAAAAAAAATTATAAATCCGATGTTTTATAATATTTACTTTTCTCTTTCGGTTATGTACTTTTATGATACAAATGCGAAAAATATTTTAATAATTATCCATCTGGTTTCATAATTAAAAATTAATATAAATTAATTTTAATTAAATTAAGGTTAATGTAAATTAAATAAATCCACACTTGTTATATATTTGTCTTATGGATATCAAAAAGGGTTTCTATATTTGAAAAAAAAAAGATCTTTAAATTCAGCTAAATTTTTACAGATAATAATTACACAAAAAATTAATTGATTATAGTATTCTCACAAATCTACTTATATTATTTGATAACTTTCACGTGCATGTTTCGGAGATACCTTTTTATCGTCAAGGTGTTATATACAAATTGTCCTAAAAAAATAAAAATGTCAATCTACAATGTTGCTGAATTAATTGAAAAAAAAAAATTTCCTTCATTGATTTATTATGGTCCTTAATTATTTTAATTATCTAAATGTGTTCTTAATTGTTATACACAGTTATATACGGTTCTGGTTATTCAAACTAATTATAATTTCTTTGTTGTATGCAGGATTGATAGACTTGTTCGTAATATAAACACAGACGCGTATTGTTGCACGAAAGAATTATTTGAGTTTCTTGTTTTGATCTAAAAATTATTTTGATTTGAATTACAAGAATAAAATTGCTTCCATTTTTATTTACAAGACGGCCTGGCATATGAATTAAAATGGTCATACTACCGCCATCTAGCGGAAATCAGAGAAAGTTTTGAGCCTTCACTAGTATTAGTCTATAGGAAGCGGTAACAGGAGGGCGCAATATATATTCTCTTAGTAACAAATAATTAAAATTGGACTTGTTTTTTTTATATATATTCCTTTGTTTCGCTTCATTGCAACGTTAATTGAAATTGTTTTATCTACATTAATAAGTATTATATTATAATATACGTTGATATAGCGTATTTATAGGCAGAATAGAAATAAACATCAGCTTATTTGACTACAGAGATGAGATATGGTAGACGGACAGTTGGCTTCTTTAATGATCATAGGGTTCGCATGCGGGGTTGATAATGGTTAAATGTTTACATCTCACTACTTCAAATTTCGTACGTATCTATATTGGGGTTGTTTTGGTTTTGGGCGCAATCTTCTTGGAAATAATACAAAAGTAAATCCGGAATTAACGATATGTGAGTTTCTTCAAGTTTTGAGAAGTCGTAACGCTATGATTGATTAAGCATTTATTGTTTTTACTATACATTGGGTGTATGTAGAAATCCTGTTGAATAGTGATAAAATAAAATAAAAAAGCAATTTTTCAGGAGAGCTTTTGAATTCTTCTGGAACATTTTGGAAAAAAAAAAAAAATTGAAAATAGATTTTTAGTAGATTAAATAGTAGTAGCATAACGAAATCATTAGTTTCATTCACCTTCATGCGTCGTCGTGACCATTACATTTAGATTAAGGTAGGAAGATTAGTCGTTTGGATCTTGAATAGATTCCAGTCGTATAGCAAACCGAATTATACGTTAGGAATTCTTGATTCAGTTACACACATACATCTTCTGTGGATATCAGTGTTGGTGATGACTACTACAGCTAGTACAGATATTAGGGTTTACCTCTTCTGATTTGTAACAGTGTACTTCGTTAAACATGTTCGCGTTGTTAAAGGAAAACTTTAAAATTTTATAATGTTGAATATACTTGAGATTCTTTCATCAGCGGGGGGAAATATGGGGATGAATACATATAAGTAGAAGTTGTTTTAGGTTTTCAATAAGTTTTGGGAGGAATAATATTACAGTTATACGGAGGAGTCGCGCCTGATTATTTGACAAACGCTTAACAATTTGGGGGAAGACAGGTTAGTAAGGAATAGTTATGGGAAACTTTTCTTGACATCTGGATGCACTTCTTCTACAAACATGCGTCGTCTTTAGATATCACTCTTGAGGGTTGGCTGGAAAGTTAGTTGAGACGGATAATAGTTATATATACTTTTACGTTCTACAATTATCGAAGGGTTTGTTCCTATCCTTTTCTTCCTCTTCTTCTTCTTCGTCTTCTTCTTATTCGTATATGCTAACGGTTATATATATATTTTCTTTCCCCTTTTTTTTGTTATATTGACTTCAACAGCGTCTTCTTCTTCTTCGGTACGAAGGTTTTTTTTATTGATTATGTTCACTCTAGTCTTCTTCTTCTTTGAATACATACCGTTTATGCTTTACTTTTCAAATACCTTCTCTTCTATAAATAGCAATTATTACAATACTTTGCAACTACTTTTTCGTCTTATGGTATATCTTTCGACTGCTTCTCTACTTTCTTCTTCTTCTTCTTTTTCTATTACTACATTCATTTCGTCTTCTTCCATTTATCTTATACTTTTCGACTGTTTTTCTACGTCTTTTCTTCGTCTTCTCTTCTTCTTTACCTTTTCTTCTTCTTCTTCTTTTCCTTTTACTACATTCTTTTCTTCTTCTTCTTCTTTTCTTCTTCTTTCTTCTCTCTTCTTTCTTCTTCTTCTTTTTCCTATTCTCTTATTTCTTCTTTACTATTCGCTTCTCCACTTTCTTCTTCTTCTTTTTTTCCTATAACTACATTCATTTCGTCTTCTTCCGTTTATCTTATACTTATCAACTGTTTTACTTCGTCTTCTCTTCATGTTCTTCTTCTTCTTTTCCTATAACTACATTCATGACTTCTTCTTCCGTTTATCTTATAATTTTCGAATGTTTTTCTACGTCTTTTCCTCGTCTTCTTTTGTTCTTTGCCTACTGCTACATTCGTGTCTTCTAATTTTATATCTTTCGACTACTTCTTCTTCGTCTTTATCTACTACTACACTCGGTTGTGACTTTCCTTCTTTATCTTATGCCTTTCGGTGGATTCATTTTCTTCTTCTTCTGTCGTCATCCACTACTTTTGCGGCTTCTTCTTCCTCTTCTTCATCATATTACACCAACAATAAATTATGGCAGTCATTACAGTATACGTAGAATATTGGGGACAATAGGTTGATTCTACATAATAGGAAACGTTCTGCGCATATGCATAAGGTTCATAACACAGGTGGGGTACTAGAGTTCATTTTGTCGCGGTTTGCAATTATAGTAGGAATATACGGTTGACCATTCACTCGGTTAAAATAGGACTATACGAGTTTCAGATAGAAGAGGTTGTATAGTTTGGGGGAAGGGGGAATAAGAATTGTATTACAAGATGGTGAACACTTGTCGGGGTACACCATGGTAGGATAGCAAGGAATAGTTATTGGAAACCTTCTTGACAACTGGGTTATGGTTGAAGCTCTACTTCTTTAACAAATATGCATCGTCTTTGGGCATCTCTTTTGAGGGTTAGCTGGACAGTTAGTTGAAACGACGTCCAACGGTTATTGAAGGGACTTGTTCATTTGCGACTAGTCATTAGAAAATTTGGAGGCGGACTGCACTTTTTCTTTTTAGAGTGGATAGCAAGTATCATCGTCATCATGTTTACTCGTGTACAGGAGATATTGAGATCGAAGGGTTTGCTCTATATATTAGGAAGCTGATTGTTAAGTTTATATGAATAGGTTGTACATTAATTCGTAGGTTAACATAATTCTGGAACTTCAGATTTATCGTAGCTCGCATTTCATAGGAGAAATATACAGTTAATATTTACTCGGTTGAGTTGGTTTGTATAGCTTGAAGGGGATGTGGGGAGTGTTAGTGGGAGTATATTCTGGGGGAAGGGAGGTATATGCTGGGGAAAGTAGTATAGAGTTGCGAGTTGGTGAACTCTAGGAGTGTACCATTGTAAGGGAAGCAAGGAGCATAACAAAGTGGGGGAAGGGGCGTCTTATGGATTATTGATAACAGAATGGCGCTTGAGTGGTTAGCAGACACAATGATGAGATTACTGAGGCATTCAATCGATTATGGAGAATCGAACCTTTCCAATCAATTGAATAAAATAGATACAGTCCAATTTTGCTTGCAATTCTTATATTCATGTTAGTTGTACACTTTTCATTTGAATGATAGGCAGATGGTTTACAGTAGCTTTAAATACACAAAAAGGATTCCATTGAAAAGGAATTCTACCCTAATAGAAATATAGTACGCGGGGAAAGGAAAGAACAACGATTTATTTTAAAAGGAATTTTAGAAACTTGTAATGACCCAGGTAGATAGTAGGGCATCGGGGCCTTGATACATTTAATAATAATTTAGTATAGTTCCTGGTCCGGCACCAGAGTAAGACATCCCATGGGGTGTGTGTTGAATATATAAGGCGAAGCAAATCTATAATACAAATCATTCCATTGCAAATCAATGTAAATCATATTCTTTTCTCGGCTAACGATGTAAGATGACCCTAATGTGGGTCCTACTAAATAATGAAGGTTAGTAAGTAGCAAACCGTCGCGTTCACAATACAATATATTGGATTATCAAATATTTCATTATTCTTATATGTGAGCGCGCGACGCTCTGCATAACGACTGCAAATTGCGTTGTAACTACATAATGATCGTGAGACAAATTATATTCTTCTATGAAATATTATAAATAATGTTTTCTATACAATATTAATGCTCTGCCAGTGCTAACTATACATTTACTGAAAATAATTATTAACTGAAAATAAATATTCTGTGAAAATTGCGCTTTTGAATGCAATATTAACTAAAAATATTAACTAAAAATATTTCTAACATCTTGGGTTCGCAGACGAAATCGATAATACCTAATGCCCTTTGCATTTACTAAGTATATTACCTAAATAGCCACAGCTATACCATCCTGTCCGTCAGGGACGAAACATAAAACACAGTTATATTCCTAAAAGTGCTACCTCTTACGCGACAAAAATACCTATTGCAGTCGGGCTATGAATATGAACTATTTCCGCCTCATAATGGCGCCTGGAACCAATACTAAAAACCTCACTAGAAATAATAAATGCGACTAAATCTCGATAAATACAATATATACTATTCGTAATACGTCGTTGAATTGGCACATGATTCGTCTAATGGATGAAGGACCCCGTTGTGTATCGTAATAACTTCAAATTCTTTTATAGGAGCAGTGTGGAAACAATTGCATAATATTACGTAATAAAAACATCTAACGAACCTAATAATCTATACATTTATGTTACAATAAAATACGTACACTAGAAAGAATTCGTGTATTAGAAATAAAACATTTTCGATTTGAGACAAACCAGTAAAATCGTTCGAACGGCGCAAAGGGAAAAATTCACACATATTAAATAACACTGAAATTAATAATTATAAACACTTTGTATTAGCAAATTCTTACCTTGAATGGTTTCGTTCTAGACGTGCATGAACCTGTTCATATTAATTCCGTGGGAAAATAATACATATATTTGCTATTTACGAAATACGACATTTTTGAAGCGAAACTTCTTTATAAATAAGTAGATAAGGTCTCGGGGATGGTTTGTTCGAAAGGATTCTACAACAGCCCGTGAGTTTATATGAAATAATAGTTTCTTTGAATGCTAAATTTTGGTTTTTTAAACCCTCAGCATCTCTGCTGAGAGGGGTAGAGGCTCCGCGCCCGCCTAAACCCGGTGGCCGACTTCCTAAGTGACTAAACGACCCCCCTTGTTCCTCCGGAACTTACTGCATCCCGAGACTCTATCTCTTCTTTACGAGATGTGATCCTGTGACGCCTCTCTTTTAGGCTTATAATTGAGATGTACGTACTCTTTTGGTACGAGTTTCTGATGATGGGTGTTGTCTTGAGGCGCCTTTCTTTTAGGCCGGTGTTTGAAGAATCATGTACTCTTTTGGTACGAATTGATGACGACATTAGCCTCCTTTGCGGGCATAGTCAGCGATGTTACAAATTATTGTGCAATCTCATTATGCCTTTTCAGAGCGGCGTCCCACGATTCTGCATCTTGCAACATTTACTTTGGACAAATGTTAGAGTGTTAGTAACATATTTATAATATCCCAGCTATTCCATATGAGTGAATGATTTTTATATTTATTCTGGCCCTGTCTTTCTTACAGAGGACGAAATAGAAGTTAACGTTTTCTATCAAGGTTTTACAGCATTCAAGCATGGAAATCCTTCCAAAGACAAAGGGAACCTTTTTGTTGGTTTAAGTAGTTTGCGCCAGATGAGGTTAGGTGGTCGGTTTATTGACGACCCCGAGCAACAAGGAGGACCCCGCCTTTAAGGGGCCCTGCAGGGGCTTGTGCGGGTTCCACGCCCAAGTGCCGGCAATCATCCACCCCTCAGCCAGCTAGGCTAACACAAACCAGATATCCCCAATCTTTAGTTAGATCTCCCCATTCTGTCCTTTACTCGTCATTCTGAAGCTACTTGTTAAGCCAGATGTACCGAGGTACTCAAATCATAAAGACTTGGCTGAAGACCGGATTGCGCAATACTTATGCAACACAATTATTATTATAATGCTACTAAGTAATTCATATAGAAATCCGTGTATTCAAATTTTAGCATAAACGGTATGAAATTCGCTTTGCATAAAAATACATCCGTTTGGAAGGAATTCTCGTACGATTTGAACCAATATCACACAAGCAATCGTGATATTTAATTACACAATTATTCCGAACTCAAATATTCCCAAAATAAATACATTTCGATAATGAAAATAATTAACCGTAATAGATAATATAAATGTGTTCCTTAGCTGTTACACAGTGGCGGTATGATCCTCTCTGGTACTGATGAATGGTAGATTCCTCCATACGTCCGGGCAGCAACTCCGTCCGCAAATGCTGCTCTGGAACTCAGGGCTCCGTCGGTAGTCTGTCGGGCAGCGCTCCCGCTCGCAAGTCTGGTCTCGAACTGAAGGGGGGCAGAGTATATCGTGTTCGCTCCTTTTATAGTAACGATTTCACCATACCTCTGAAATCCACGCTAGTGCAGTGACTCATCCTATGCACGATGACCTCACCGCCGGCGCTCGCCATTGGCCGGATTCAGTCATCAGGACGGTTGCCTCCGGCTCAACCCGTCGAAAGGCAACGAGGGCCTGTGATTGGTCCGTTTCGTTAAAATAAGAGTAAAGCACTCGCTACACGCGAGACTTGCTGTTCCGTTTCATAAATAATAAAGGCTCGTTCGCACCTACACACAAGGTCGAGTCTATTAGGATTGGCAAACAATATTAATTTAACACAGAATTATATCTATGGTATAATAAAGATCTAAGAAATATTACTTGTATAGCTGAATATTCAATATTTTGTTAGCCTCTTGTAATACATAGAATCTTGAGAAGAAATGTATCAGGCTTTTACTTTTAAACGATTCCAAACAGAAGAAATATATTTTTGATGTCCATACTTGGCTTTTTTTGAATATTATTATTTTAAGATTTTCTAAATTTATTAAATCTATCTCTATGTCGACCATCACAGCTTCCCCCTTATTTAGAGAGAGGAATGATCTATCAGACCAAGCCTATCTGCTAAATAACCCAATAGGATAGTATATCTCGTGATACTTATCAAGAGTTTGTGATGGTCGACATAGAGATAGATTTAATAAATTTAGAAAATCTTAAAATAATAATATTCAAAAAAAGCCAAGTATGGACATCAAAAATATATTTCTTCTGTTTGGAATCGTTTAAAAGTAAAAGCCTGATACATTTCTTCTCAAGATTCTATGTATTACAAGAGGCTAACAAAATATTGAATATTCAGCTATACAAGTAATATTTCTTAGATCTTTATTATACCATAGATATAATTCTGTGTTAAATTAATATTGTTTGCCAATCCTAATAGACTCGACCTTGTGTGTAGGTGCGAACGAGCCTTTATTATTTATGAAACGGAACAGCAAGTCTCGCGTGTAGCGAGTGCTTTACTCTTATTTTAACGAAACGGACCAATCACAGGCACGCGTTACCTTTCGACGGGTTGAGCCGGAGGCGACCGTCCTGGTGACTGAATCCGGCCAATGGCGAGCGCCGGCGGTGAGGTCATCGCGCATAGGATGAGTCACTGCACTAGCGTGGATTTCAGAGGTATGGTGAAATCATTACTATAAAAGGAGCGAACACGATGTACTCGGCCCCTTCAGTTCGAGACCAGACTTGCGAGCGGGAGCGCTGCCCAACAGACTACCGACGGAGCCCCGAGTTCCAGATCATCAGTTGCGAGCAAAGGAGCTGCCAGCTTGAGAGAAAGCGGGTCTTGCAGCGGCGAAGTATAGAGATCCCACCATCCCGCAGCACCAGAAGGAGGATTCCGCCACAAAGAGTAACAGATAAGGATCATATTCATATTATCTATTACGGTTAATTATTTTCACTATCGAAATGTATTTATTTTGGGAATATTTGAGTTCGGAATAATTATGTGTAATTAAATATCACGATTGCTTGTGTGATATTGGTTCAAATCGTACAAGAATTCCGTTCCAAACGGGTGTATTTTTATGCAAAGCGAATTTCATACCGTTTATGCTAAAATTTGAATACACGGATTTCTATATGAATTACTTAGTAGCATTATAATAATTACTGTATTGCGTAGGTATTGCGCAATCATTACACTCGGTCTACAACTAATTCTTTATGAATCGAGTTCCTCGGTATATTCGGCTTAACAAGTAGCTTCAGAACGACGAGTAAAGGACAGAATGGGGAGATCTAACTAAAGATTGGGATATCTGGTTTGTGTTAGCCTAGCTGGCTGAGGGGTGGATGATTGCCGGCACTTGGGCGTGGAACCCGCACAAGCCCCTGCAGGGCCCCTTAAAGGCGGGGTCCTCCTTGTTGCTCGGGGTCGTCAATAACCCGACCACCTAACCTCATCTGGCGCAAACTACTTAAACCAACAAAAAGGTTCCCTTTGTCTTTGGAAGGATTTCCATGCTTGAATGCTGTAAAACCTTGATAGAAAACGTTAACTTCTATTTCGTCCTCTGTAAGAAAGACAGGGCCAGAATAAATATAAAAATCATTCACTCATATGGAATAGCTGGGATATTATAAATATGTTACTAACACTCTAACATTTGTCCAAAGTAAATGTTGCAAGATGCAGAATCGTGGGACGCCATTCTGAAAAGGCATAATGAGATTGCACAATAATTTGTAACATCGCTGACTATGCCCGCAAAGGAGGCTAATTTCGTCATCAATTCGTACCAAAAGAGTACATGATTCTTCAAACACCGGCCTAAAAGAAAGGCGCCTCAAGACAACACACATCATCAGAAACTCGTACCAAAAGAGTACGGCCTTCTCAATTATAAGCCTAAAAGAAGGGCGTCACGGGATCACATCTCGTAAAGAAGAGATAGAGTCTCGGGATGCAGTAAGTTCCGGAGGAACAAGGGGGGCCGTTTAGTCACTTAGGAAGTCGGCTACCGGGTTTAGGCGGGCGCGGAGCCTCTACCCCTCTCAGCAGAGATGCTGAGGGTTTAAAAAACCAAAATTTAGCATTCAAAGAAACTATTATTTCATATAAACTCACGGGCTGTTGTAGAATCCTTTCGAACAAACCATCCCCGAGACCTTATCTACTTATTTATAAAGAAGTTTCGCTTCAAAAATGTCGTATTTCGTAAATAGCAAATATATGTATTATTTTCTCACGCAATTAATATGAACAGGTTCATGCACGTCTAAGACGGAACCATTCAAGGTAAGAATATGCTAATACAAAGTGTTTATAATTATTAATTTCAGTGTTATTTAATATGTGTGAATTTTTCCCTTTGCGCCGTTCGAACGATTTTACTGGTTTGTCTCAAATCGAAAATGTTTTATTTCTAATACATGAATTCTTTCTAGTGTACGTATTTTATTGTAACATAAATGTATAGATTATTAGGTTCGTTAGATGTTTTTATTACGTAATATTATGCAATTTGTTTCCACACTGCTCCTATAAAAGAATTTGAAGTTATTACGATACACAACGGGGTCCTTCATCCATTAGACGAATCATGTGCCAATTCAACGACGTATTACGAATAGTATATATTATATTTATCGAGATTTAGTCGCATTTATTATTTCTAGTGAGGTTTTTAGTATTGGTTCCAGGCGCCATTATGAGGCGGAAATAGTTCATATTCATAGCCCGACTGCAATAGGTATTTTTGTCGCGTAAGAGGTAGCACTTTTAGGAATATAACTGTGTTTTATGTTTCGTCCCTGACGGACAGGATGGTATAGCTGTGGCTATTTAGGTAATATACTTAGTAAATGCAAAGGGCATTAGGTATTGTCAATTTCGTCTGTGAACCCAAGATGTTAGAAATATTTTAGTTAATATTTTTAGTTAATTTTGCATTCAAAAGCGCACTTTTCAGTTAATAATTATTTTCAGTAAATGTATAGTTAGCACTGGCAGAGCATTAATATTGTATAGAATACATTATTTATAATATTTCATAGAAGAATATAATTTATCTCACGATCATTATGTAGTTACAACGCAATTTGCAGTCGTTATGCAGAGCGTCGCGCGCTCACATATAAGAATAATGAAATATTTGATAATCCAATATATTGTATTTTTGAACGCGACGGTTTGCTACTTACTAACCTTCATTATTTAGTAGGACCCACATTAGGGTCATCTTACATCGTTAGCCGAGAAAAGAATATGATTTACATTGATTTGCAATGGAATGATTTGTATTATAGATTTGCTTCGCCTTATATATTCAACACGCACCCCATGGGATGTCTAACTCTGGTGCCGGACCAGGAGCTATACTAAATTATTATTAAATGTATCAAGACCGCGATGCCCTACTACCTACCTGGGTCATCACACGTTCTACAATTTATTTATAAGTTAGAAGCTCAACACGTACCTACATCATTTTTTTACATAGTCACCTCCTTTGCCAATGCACTTATTCCAGCGGTCCACAAGTTTGCGTATTCCTTCCAAGAATAAGGTTTCCCTTTAGTTGCGAAGCTACTTTTGCGCCGCTTCCTGCAAGTTTAAATCTGTGGGAAACCGCATAGACTACGGAAGTCAAGGTCGTTGCATATAATTCGATGGTCAGTACAATGACTTTTTTTTATTTATTTATATATCTTTATTTAGTTAATGATACATTGTTTATCATTAGCTAATATTAAAAAAAACATTATATATATATATATATATATGTATATATATGTATATATATGTACACTTATTAAATAATTAAATAAATAATATTTCTCCTCATACATTTTCCATTGTTATGTGCCGTTTACATTCTTGTTTGAAGGTGTTGATTCTGCTTAGCTTCCTCACATCTTCTGGCAAGCTTTTGTACTCATTTATTCCCTTGTAGTAAATACAGTTTTGTGTGTTTGTCTTTTTTCTATTTGGAATACTTATTTTGTATTATTTCTTGTATTATGTCTATGTATCTCTGTGTTATATTTGATCTTATTTTTAAAATATTTTGGCACTTTGTCGTTTAATATTTTGTGAATGAATATCATTGTATTTAATTTTAATCCTTGTTTTATATTAATCCAATTTAAATCTGATAACATCTTTTTAGTTTTGGAATATCTATTTCTCTGTAGAATTATCCTCATTGCTCTATTCTGTTGAATTTGAATTTTTTTTATATCTCCTTCATTACATAGGTCCAAATAGTGGGGCAATATTGAAATGACTATTTTGACTGTTATTTAAATGAAATTGACTGATGTTGAAAGAAGATGTCTCATCACCAAAAGTCACGGAATACGTGCCGCATCAATATTCTAACTATTTTCAAATTAAGCTTAAAGCATGTCCTATGAAAGTGGAACTAAATTGCTGGTGCCCTGGAATCGGGCTCGAACCACGAAGCATCAGATTACCAGTCGAGAGTCATGACCATGCTAAAACCATCTCTCCAGTATGCTGTCGTCCATGATTGACGGGCGTCCTGCTTCCCCTTCGTGCGCCGCTCCACAAACTCTTTTATGTGATAAAGCACTGTCCCTGTATTGTGGTAAAGATCTTATGAATTTCAGCCCTTTCATACCCTCCAACCGGAGAAATCAGATCACTGCTCGTTGCTCCTTGGTGTAAACTGCTGTCGGAGCGGACATAGTTACACTGTAAAGGCGAATGATGCGATCGGGATTAAATTTCGCACACGTGACTGTGGTCGAACCAAATCTAAGCAGGCATGTGCAGAAAGTAGTACGACAACCATGAGCGTGTATTATGGTGAAAGTGTAAATAACTTTTTACTCGCCCTCCCATGTAGAAAAGTCATCTATCGGGTGGGGACGTGACTTCTTTCAAGATGAGGGTATGGGGTGGAGATTGACAGAGACAATATAGTAAATATATTAAAAAATAGGTTAATCGTTAAATTAAATTAGTTATTAATTAAATTAGATTTACTAATGTTTAGGGGCTTTTTGATTCTAAACATTCCTAAATTATGTAACCACAGGCCTCTATTATTTCTAGGTGAAATTTCAATTCTGTTTTGTTATTAACTTGCGGAAATGTGATATTCCATAAACCCTTGCTCGATGATCGTTATTATATTTAAGTGAAAACACCTGTAATTAAAATAAATATTACCTAATATTGTTGTTGCAGACCCCTCCACATATCCTGTTATTCTCACTTATGCAGGTCGCGATTTGCCAGTCCAGCAAATGTCACGTTTTTTCGGGTATAATTTAACACGAAGCAAACTGAATATACATATTCGTGGTTAACACATCCTGCAATTGTAGTTTTTCGTGTGTATTATGTGCATTGCTTTGTGCGTGTGAAGAAAATTGTGGACCAGCACACGACTCTACTTTGTCCAAGCTGAGCCATCTCCTAATATTTTTTATAGTTCCTTAAATCTAATTGGGAGGTTGACACTAATTCCGACGAGGCTGTCAGGAGAACCAAATATTCTTTACATTTAGAACGTCCTTTGAATTTCCTAGTATCTTCAGCTATCCAATTCGCAGCCTACATTTTTTATATAATTATTATTATTAAATTGTATCTCAATAGAAAATAAATCTACTACACAAAGAGGATATCAAATGACGACATAAATACCATATAATATTTTTGATGTTTATCGCGTTTACTTGGCGAGTGGATGTAATTATTAATTTGAATTAAGTACTCGGTAGAGCTAACTTTGTATAAACCACTTGGAGTAAATTTACGTCTTTTGTATCTTCATCTGGACAGACGCATAATATTTAGTATGTGGATGCGTACAGTATGGGACCTTTTTGATGAAGATACAGTGGTATCGAAACCTTATATATACTTCAAGTAGTTAATGCAAAGTTTTTAGTTAATTAAAATTAATAACTATGTAATATACTTGATCCTTGGTCAATGCATGAAGGTAAAGGCAATAAAATAAGTAAATAAATAAAAATATAGCATTTTAAATTCAAAAGATTATTTATCATTACAATTACTTACAAAATACTATTTAGGTAGCCATTTGCAACAGTGTTATTTGCAGTTATAAATAAAATAAAACAATTCTAATGGAAGAATCGTAATAATGGAATTAAACAAAAACTGCAAATGATTACTTTACCTTCTATTTTGCGAATGTATTGTATATCTTTTAACGATTTACTTAATGTTTTACTCTTATGTTTAAAACATGAGTATTCTTATTTTTTAATACAATAAAAAATTACGGCATTAATATACTTACCATATGTCAATGATTTTTTAACTATACATAAATAAAAGACTGATTATGTAAATCACACCTTTAAAGTCACTGCCAACAGTAACTGTCACATAAATTACATATATTTATAACATAGCACATTTCTCCTAATTGACTGAAAACATCTGCTCAAAAGAATACGTGACCGAGACATAGACTCTAAAATAATAATGTTCATGTTTTCTGCAAGGACCTTAAATAAATTTCCTTTCCGCTTCAAAATGCATTCTTTTTCACTACAGAGTGTATTGAAAAGTGGAATAAATAAACACACAAGATGTGACGTCAACAAACTCTCCCGAGGGTCAATTGCCTACTGACTGGAGAATATTTTTCTTTGCTAATCTACACTAATATTTTTCGTAACGATCCCTTGAATAAATATTAAAATTTTAATGCGCAATAACTTTTTCGGAAAATTTAGGGCCAGGCTCAGTGTGATGTCAGTTTAATTAACTTATTAATTTGTAATCATATCGTTTTTCAGTCTTTTCGTGATCAAAATAAATAATATAAGTCTCATTTACAACAATTTATTGAGGAATATTTTTTATCTCAAAGAATTTGGCATCATGTCGCAGGACTTGCACAGTATTTTGGTTTTCATAAAAAATTGACTGCCAAATTGTCTCTTTTATTTTCTGCAGAATAAAGATACTAAAGTGCTTGTATTCATTAATATTTTCATTTTATGAATGAAAAAAAATGGCCAACATGCATAATTTTTTTAAATAAACATCAAGTCTTATCTGAATTAAAAACTTGTCAACTACAAGCGACAATGGCAAGCATCTATTTATGTTTATGTAGGCAGGTACATGTGAGAAATTTCTATACAAATACGAATATTAAGACATTATTTATCTGACCTTTGATTAGATATATAAATATTTTTATTTTGGGTATTTCATATATTATAATTACAAGTTTGCCAAATTATTGTTAAATGGATTGCAGTTTCGAAAATTTTTTGATCGCCTTCCTTACACAGAAAACTGATGAAAGGATAATCTAATTTAAAGTTCGAAGCCTATTGGGTTTCCAAAATTGGACAAGACCTACTTGAATGCGGTAAGAAAATATAATCCACTTTCCCATTAATCGTGTTTGTGATGTCATATAGTCTTAAACTTAACTCAACTTACCTTGAGATGATCCTGATAGATAGAGGGGATCCTAATCAAATCGAGCGGACTGTATTTAATGTCGAAATGATGTTCAATTAATATTATAAAGCATTTTATTGTATTTCAATATAAATCGTTCTCCTGGTCACGGTAAGCACTGTGATGATTCTGCGTAATAGTGGGGTCTTCCTAACGTACTAACGATGAATTTTGTATTAATAATTTATTTAAAAGGCCGTTGCTTAATCGCCGCGAGTTGATATTTAATTTTAGCTATTATATTCAATTAATTTGCCAACTCCTGGCCGCGGCTAATAATGTGATGATGAATCCTATGGGGTGACCCGTCAAAAATACGTCGTGAAAAATAATATTTAATAATATAAATTTCATTGCAATGAATAT
>JADDOH010024742.1:0-31317 GCA_016648135.1 Agrypnia vestita | reverse complement strand
TGTGTGAAGTAAACAACGTTGTGTTTTATTCATAGTTATTTACAATGAAATTCCACAAAGTTAATCAAGAAAATTTCCAAATTTCTATACCTATAAAACTCAATGTCTGTCTGTCTGTCTGTCTGTCTGTCTGTCTGTCTGTCTGTTCACTATACAAATCCACACCGTTTGTCCGATTCGATTCAAATTTTGCATACTTATGCTTTGAGACCCGGCGGGTAACATAGGCAACATTCCCCCTCTATTTTCTTACCCCTTCCCCTCCCCTTGACACATTTTCGATGCAAATCTGCACCGTTTGACCGATCGAACTCAAAATTTAAAAACTTATTTTTTAGGACTCGGCAGCTAACAAAGGTAACATTTCCTCCCTATTTTCTTACCCCTTCCCCTCCCCCTGACCTATTTCGATGCGAATCTGAACCGTTTGACCGATAGGACACAAAATTTGCATACTTATGCTTTGGGACCCGGCGGGTAACATAGACAACATTTTTCCCCTGTTTTCTTACCCTACCCCTGACATATTTTCGATGCAAATCTGTACCGTTTGACCGATCGGACTCAAAATTTGGAAATATATTCTTTAGAACTCAGCGGGTAACGTAAGCGATATTTTCCCTCTATTCTCATACCCCTTCCCCTTCCCCAGACATATTTTCGATGCAAATCTTTAGGGACCGGCGGGTAACAAAAGTGACATTTCTTCCCTCCCCTTTTTACTTTTACCCACCCCCTGATGTATTTTAGATGCAAATCTGTACTGTTCGACCAAAAATTTGCAAAATTATTCTTTAGGACTCAGCGTTTAACACTGGTTACATATCCCCCCTATACTTTTACCCTTTCCCCTCCCCCTGATATATTTTTGATGCAAATCTATACCGTTCGATTCGAATTTACACTCATAAATTTATTTTAAACTCAATCCTTAACCCGTGCAACGCCGGGTATAAACAGCTAGTTAATAATATAATGTATTTACCAAGTGTATTTTACGAGTATTCCGTATTTCACGTGGTCATTACAGATATTCATTTATTAGAAGTACTGGCTGTTGTAACCCATCAAAAATGACGGTACTCGTCGGTGCATGTCGGTTCCTGAGGAACTGTTATTTGTTTATTTTACAAAAAAAACGAAAAACAATCATAAAAAAAAAATTATGAAAAAAAAAAAATTTTCGTAAAAAAATTATTTTGTGAAAAAAAAAATTCGTTAAAAAAATCGAAAAAAAGTAAATTAAATAATTAAGTTAATTAAATAATTAAGTAAATTAAATAATTAAGTTAATTAAATTAATTAAGTTACGGGAACAGATGGACGGACGGGCGGACGGACAGACAGACAACGATATCACGAACTTATTTGCATTTGTAAGGATCCATTACGAACAAAGTGTAAATCATTACACATTATCTGTTAACAAAGTGTAAATTTTGATTGTATATACATTAACTAATACACTATACGTACACATTAATTTTCGATAATGTTTACATTAACTCATAGTTTGTGTATATATTATCGAAATTCAACACTTTTTAACATATCTAATGCAACTGATGTGATAATTGTGGGCTCGTTCGTGGAAAGGGGTTTATGAAGATTTTTTGGGAAGCATTTTTTATGTAATTTTTTGTAAGAATTTCAATAAGATACATTTGACAATATCACATGTATAGATTTAATTTAAGAATTAAATCCATTCCCTCCCCTGCCGAGGTGTCGGTCTCAGGTGCACAGGATAACGAGAGTCGTTATTGTGTCAGCCCGTTACCCGTGCGGGTGTGTGTGTGTGCGTGTCAAGATTCAAATCTAAAGGTAATTTCCAAGTGAAAACAGATTTTCAGAGTTCCAACGGGATCAAAATATTCTGCTGGTCACCGTAACTGTTCATTCGGCGAAACCAAACAGTATATATTTATTTTTATTCTTCTTCTTCGGCCTTCATCTTTCCGCTGCTGGATATAGGCCTTTTCCATACCCTTCCATCTTTACTTGTTATTTTCTTATTGTAGCCATTTCATTCCCCCACAGCGGCTATATCATCTGTCCGTATATTTTGAAATCTTTCGACGCCTTTTTTATTCTCCCAAGGTCTCCACTTCAGAATTCTGGGAGAAGATCTTGTAGCATCCTGCCTTGCAACATGTCCTGCCCCTTGCCATTTTAGCTTCGCTAACGATCCATGATATCCGCTACTCTAGTTTAGCGCCTAATTTCATCATTTCTAATTCTGTCACTTAGGCTTACTCCAAGCATTGATCTCTCCATGGATCGTTGCGTGCATTTGAGCTTTTCTACACTTTTCTTTATAAGGGCCATCGTATCCACTCCATAGTAGGCAGGATTCAAAGGCTTTTCTTTTTTTTCTTTTTATCCTAATTGAGATCCCTTTGTTTTCGAAAATATGTTTGAGTTGGCCAAAAGTAGTCTAGCTCATTCCTATTTGTCTTAGCAATTCTGCTGTATGCTTTTTTCGTCTATATTAACGGATTTAATTTAATTTAAATTAATTTAAATTAATTTTTCAAATACAGTCCGAAATTTTCTATACATTTTATATGCATGATGGTATAATACTAATTATTGTCGTGCAATATATATATTTAATTACATATGATATGAAATATTATAGATGATGTTTATTACTAACAAAAATCACTAAAGTTTCTTTATGTCTAAAAACTAATAGTAGTTATATAAAATATAATGGTATAACCGTTTTAAAGCCTATCTTATATACGAAAGACCATACATCCGTTAGTAGGTGTATCGACAATTGACTAACAGATGGCCGTTTGTTAGTCTTTACTGAGCTCGTATTCCAAAACTTTTTTAACCATCCGCTTACGGATCGCAACTTACTTACATATTTTGCAATATTTTACTGCTCTCGTCTATGGCTTTAGAAATATCAGAGACGAAACATAATCCGAAATTTCTCATCACTATCTAAAGACATTTTTCTTTGAAAATGTAGCAGCATGAAATGTATATAATAGATTTTACACAAATAGCACGAACACGAATTGACAATTGACCTAATTTTAAAAATAATACGTTGAATTGTCATACTACCCTTTATATTTACCTATAGTACGGTTTATGGTGGTTGTACCGTCATTATAGGTCTTCGGGAAAAAATTAATAAATATTAAATCAAAAAAAAAAGTTTAAAGAAACCACGCTTATGTAATTTTAATATACTAAAAAATAATAATAAATTTTTGACCAAAAAATTTTTGCCTCACTCTTCAAATAAAAGGTAGGCGCTTACGATAATTATATAGATAACACTATTCTGTTGTTGGTAAAGGGAAATTACACGCTTTTATTTTTCAAGTGAGGTAAAAAATTTATCCGAAAATATATTTTTTTTTTGTAGTAGGTACGTTTGAATATATATAATACGTGTTTTTTTTTTAATATTACCCAGCGTACAAGATTGCTTCGGTTGGAAACTAGCGCCATCTTTTGGTTAGCTCATTAATTAATTTCCCATATGAACTTAAGTCTTAATATTACCCAGCGTACAAAATCACTTCGGTGGAAAACTAGCGCCATTTTTACTCCATTTATATTAACTTGTGGCGTCTGCTTGCTTGCTTGCCGGCTTGCGGTCGAAAAAACTTTAGATCGATTTTTTACCCTTTTCCCAATCCAATCAAGCTGAAACTTTGCAAGCAGTCTCGTGGCGACGATCAAGAAGATCTATCAAATTTTCGTTAAAAAAAATATGTAGTATAATTTCGGATTTTTAGAAATTTTAATGCTTTTTTCAAATTGGAATCATTACAAAAGTTTGATTTCTAGCAACGGCGGCCCGATAACGTCACGGAATATTTTCTAAATTTGAATTACTCCGTCGATATACATAATAGGAACTTCACTACGAATTTCGAAAATCTAAATTGACTGACAAATGTTTTTAGAATTTAATCTTCAAAGCATGAAGTTTCTTATCAAAGCTAAAAACATCTGACATTTTAGAAATATATTAAATTACTGTAAGTTTAGTGTTATGTTATATGTTTTAATTCTTATTTAATTGTTTTTATATTTTACAAAGAAAGGGAGTATAATAAAAACTTGGTTTTTGTGGGTTAGTTTTTTACTTCCTTTCTTTTAACTAGTGGCATCTGCTTACTTGTTTGCTTGACGAAAAAACTTTGGATTGATTTTCCCGTAATCCAATCGAGCTGAAACTTTGCAAGTAGACTCGTAGCGACGATCAAGAAGATCTATCAAATTTCCGTTAAAAAAAAATAATTATAGTATTTTATTTTTGAATTTTTAGAAATTTTAATGTTTTTTTTTTCAAATTGGAATCATTACAAAAGTTTGATTACTACCAACGGCGGCCTGTTTACGTCACAAAATATTTAAAATTTGAATTACTTCGTCAGTAGGTATAATAGGTACTTCACTACGAATTTCGAAAATTTATGACAATTGGTTCACAGATGACAGCACACTTCAGTTTTTTTGGGAAGAAATCAAATAATAAAGAGATATTTTTAGAGATTTTTGACATAGATATTTGTCTAGACATTTTTCATTTTCAGTCAATCAATTATTTAATTACAAGATGGTAATCTTAATTTATAAAGAAAGGGAGTAAAATAAAAACTTGGTTTTTATGGGTTAGTTTTTTACTCCCTTTTTTTTAACTCGTAGCGTCTGCTTGCTTGTCTGTCGAAAAAAATTTGGGTCGATTTTTAACCCTTTTCCCGTGATCCAATCGAGCTGAAACTTTGCAGGCAGACTCGTGGTGACGATAAAAATGATTTAACAAATTTTCGTTTAAAAAAATTCATTATAGTGTAATTTTGGATTTTTCGAAATTTTAACGGGTTTTTCAAATTGGAAACCATACAAATGAGAAAGGATCCCGACGCGTGGAGAAGGCGCGAAACCTGTTTTAACTAGTCTGTCTCGAGCCATGGGTCCAATCAGACGGTTTCGCCGACGCTGTGCCCTCTATACCAATTATTACGTTTTCAATATTCTATAATTTTTAAGGATAATAATACACATGGAATATAGATTTTCCACATGAACTTAAAGCAAGAGAAAAATGTTGATAGAATATCAAATTGGAAACAACACAAACGAGAAAGGGAGTATAATAAAAACTTTATTTTTATGGGTTAGTTTTTTTGGTGAGTTGTTCAATAACTAATTTCCCACACATAAATTGGATTAATTAATTTTGATGGATTTATTTATTAATTGGTCAATCTGATGATTGATTCATGTGTTATCATTGAGGATACGTAAGTGTGCAAAATTTCAGCACGATTGAACATTGTGAAGTGGGTGAAATATCTATTATAAGATTTCGTCCGATTGACAAACGTGAATAAGCGTGGATAATACCGTCCCAAGGATGATATCGTCAGTATTGAAGAATACATACAGCATTGAAGGACACACGAAAAATGCAAATTTAACTCAGGTGATTGGGGAAGTACTTTGTGTAACTATTCTAAACTTATTTTAATCACGTTAACAATTTATATTAAATATTATAGATTGATATTGATAACGAGTATAAAGGACTTATAATGAAAACCTGGTTTTTAAGGTACCGCGTTCACTGGAAATGCATATTTCGACCTTTTTTTTTACAAAAATCTGGGGTTTTATTATTCATTCATATGAGAATGGATATGATGGACTGCAATTTATTAGGTCCTTACATATGAAATTGGCGTTTAGTATGGGAGGAACATAAAGCCGATTTTTTTTTATTATAATATATTTATTTAATCAAAGTATGTACCATTGCTATCTATGCACTTTTGCCATCTCATAGGTAGTTCATCGATCCCTTTACTAAAAAAACCATTCGGACGGGAATCAATAAAATCTTTGAAGGCGGTTTGGACTGCCCCATCGGAGCTGAATTTTTTCCTTTGAAAGAAGTTATCCAAATTTCGAAAAAAATGGTAATCTGTTGGGGCAATGTCCGGAGAGTACGGTGGATCTTAGACATTCCAATTGAAGCTCCTCTAATTTGGTAGCTGTCTGTTGTGCAGTGTGTGGTCTAGCGTTATCATGAAGCAGCAGTGGCCTAGAGCGATTAACCAGCCTCGGTTGTTTAGCAGCTAGCTTTTCCATCATGGTTTGCAGTTGCTGACAATAGACATCTGCCGTAATTGTCTGGCCAGATTTAAGAAAGCTGTAGTGAACGACACCAGCACTAGTCCACCAAACGCTCACAAGTAAATTTTTTGGAATCAATTTTCGCTTGGGCATGGTGAGGTACCCACCTTTCAAGCTTTTTCACCTTACCAATTTGCTTCAAGTGGATTAAAACAGTTTTATCACTAACACCGCAGCCTGCAGCTAACTCGGATGTGGTTTGCGATGGATCCGCTTCCACAATAGCCTTCAATTCTTCATTATCAACTTTGGTCTCCGGCCGTCCACGGGGCTTGTTCTGCAGGTCGAAATTTCCAGAACGAAAACGTTGGAACCAAAAACGCACTGTGTGTTCTTTTGCGGCACCGTCGCCATACACATCATTAATCCTTCGAGCCGTTTCTGCAGCACTGGTGCCACGGTGGAACTCGTACTCGTAAATAACGCGATATTTCAAGTTTTTCATTTTGTAAACTGAGTGACGCAAAGAAAAAAACAATTGAGGAAAAAACAAATGAATTATAATTTTCAAAACACAAATACATGAGTAAATAGCTGTATAAATTTGGATTTGGAATTCCTAACCAAAGAGAAGATATTTGAGATCAAATTTGCCAGTACGGCAAAACGTCAATTTCATATGTAAGGACCTAATATTTAGGGTGATAACTTAGAACCTTTTTTAAAGAAAAAACTAATAAATTAAAACTCTTGCGTAATTACTCTGGTACACCCTGTATATGTACAGGGTGTACCAGAGCTTGCAGCCAAAACATGGCCGGTAGATTCCTGCCCATGAGACTAAAATGCTCAGGCAACTACGACCTTATATCAATAGTTATAGAGCTATGCAATATCAAAATTGGAGTTTTTTTTTTTTTTCAATATTTGTGAATTATTTTTAACAAAACGTTGTAGTATCATTACAGTAACTTATATCAATTACGGAAAATTCATTCGTTTTAATGAAAGTTAAATGAAACAATTAAAATCCTGAAAAATTCCAATTGGAATTGGAAGATTTTTATCATTTTATTTGACATGTATTAAAGGGAATTAATTTTCCATATATATACTGTAATGATAGTCCAACGTTTTGAGTTAAATGAAGTGTGCTTTGCTAATAAATCGCAGTATTAGAGAGAAGTATCGATGTTCGTGTTGAAAAAAACAAATGAATGATATTGCGTATATTTACGTTATGAGAAATGTTATTTTAATTTCAAAAAAATGTTTTGTGCATTTTGTACCCCCGTTTACAATTTTATATACGAGTAGTATCGTCAAGTAAGCGATTATTCTTTAATTAGATAAAAGGAGTTAATGAAAGTGATAATTCACTTTAATTTACTAATGTTAGTACAAGATGTTAATGCGAATAATAAAGTCTCATATTCTGTAGGAACTTTTTCGTATATTATTTATGTGAATACGAAATTTTAATATTTTTGATGTGTAACATCTTTCCCCTCGAAATGCGTAACAGGAAATAAGACGCGCGCAATTTCATTGTAAGGCTGGTGTCAAGCGTGTGGATGTTGTAACTTTGATATATTTTGGCTTATATCTTCGAAACTATCCAATAAAAACTTATTTCCTTATAACATTAATGTAAATTTTACATTCTCAAATTTTATGTAATTTATATGATTATTTTAAAATATTTATTCAAAGTTTTCAAACAATATGTATGGCGGCACACTACAGACACACAGAGACATCTATAATTTTTTTTTTAAAATAGAGATGTGAACACGTAATACGTGTCACGTCAATATTCTCACTATTTTCAAACTAAACTAAACACCTGCGTTATGTGAATAGGACAAACTTGCTGGTCTGGAGTGAGATTCGAAGATTTAGATTACGAGGCGAGAGTCTTCGTATATTATTTATGTGAATAACTAACCTAACCACAAGACCACCAAGTTTATTAATAAATTACACATCTGTTTTCATTAAAATAAAATAAAATAGATACACACCAATTTCTCAAAATCACAGATCTTTTAGTAAAAGGTCCAGATAATAACGATGACCACTGATATTTAAAATACCAGTGGAACTCTTGGAACCCAATTTGTATTTTGGAGTAAGGCGTCTGATACACATGCTTCTTTAGTGGCACGTGAGCATGCGCAGTATCGACTTTGACAGTGGCATGCTTATTAGTGGCATGTGTGTACGCACATTGCTAGAAATGAGCATGCCACCTAGTGGCATGCTCAAAAATCAACCGCCGGTTGATTTATAAGCATGCCACTGTCATTCACCATAGAGAAGGGGTATCTTTGGAGCATGTGTGAACAGACTTGCTTATTTATGAGCACGCTTATGTCATTCGCGGGCTTCGCGGCTAGTATTATCGATGCGACCTTCTCAAACATTACTTTTCGTGACTTATTATAGGAATCACGAATGTTTGCGGAATACTCGGTCACTGTTGTGTAAAAATAATATAGTGAGAAATAATGTTTACGAAACTTTATTAATAGGCATGAATGATTCAAATCTTACAATAAAAATTATATAAACTTAAATCAAAAATGTGCGGATGGAAACACGGGAACTTTTTTGATTTATTGGTTCACTTGAATTTTCTATTTCAGTTTGCAAAGTTTCCATTTTGAACAAGAGCGTCTCTATTCTATGACAAGAGCATGCCACTAATAAGCATGTGTGTTTGATTGTTAGCTTTGGGCATGCTTATTTATGAGCATGCCACTAAAAGCATGCCAGTAATGAGCAAGTGTGTACAGTTGTTAGGGCATGCTTATTAGTGGCATGCTCATTAGCATGCCAGTAAAGAAGCATGTGTATCTGTACCTTAAATCCAGGACGCGCAGAGGCTCCGCGCACGTATGATGTTATGTAAGCCGACACTCTCTCGAATTATCCGGGTTACTCAGTCATCCCGTATGTATTTATGTAGCACTGCCTCTGGAAAGCGCATCTGATGAATGGCGATCCGGGAGTTCAGCGGACAGTCCGCTCGGGACCGACCGTTCCTGAATATCTTACCACCGGGTCAACGACCCATTGCGATTGTGGGTCGCATAATCACCTGGACAACACGGCGTTAACAAACCGAAATACACTCCATTTTCTTACTGCAATTTTTTTTTTTCTATTTATTTTCTTTACATTTTATAATATCTAGTCCCACAAAACGTCTAAAAAGACGTTTGTCTGTAGGTTCATTTTTACAATTGAATGTTACAACATTACTAAATATTATTAACCCGGCGTTACTGGCTAGGTGCTTAGACACGAATACTCGCTACTGGGTAAAAAATACCACAAAACTTATGTGGCAATTTTTACGAAAAGAGTACCCATTATGGGTTTTATTGATTAGATTTAGTTCATTTACATTATTTGACGGTAAAAAAAAGTATCTGAAAGTTGTAATGTTCATTTATTTCAAATGAGAGGGATTTCTAAAAAAAGTAAAAAAAACTGGAAAAAAATCGTTATATTCTTAGAAAAATTAACAGAAATATTAGGTCCTTACATATGAAATTGTCGTTTAGTATGGGAGGAACATAAAGCCGATTTTTTTTTATTATAATATATTTATTTAATCAAAGTATGTACCATTGCTATCTATTCACTTTTGCCATCTCATAGGTAGTTCATCGATCCCTTTACTAAAAAAACCATTCGGACGGGAATCAATAAAATCTTTGAAGGCGGTTTGGACTGCCCCATCGGAGTTGAATTTTTTCCCTTGCAAGAAGTTATCCAAATTTCGAAAAAAATGGTAATCTGTTGGGGCAAGGTCCGGAGAGTACGGTGGATGTCTTAGACATTCCAATTGAAGCTCCTCTAATTTGGTAGCCGTCTGTTGTGCAGTGTGTGGTCTAGCGTTATCATGAAGCAGCAGTGGCCTAGAGCGATTACCCAGCCTCGGTTGTTTAGCAGCTAGCTTTTCCATCATGGTTTGCAGTTGCTGACAATAGACATCTGCCGTAATCGTCTGGCCATATTTAAGAAAGCTGTAGTGAACGACACCAGCACTAGTCCACCAAACGCTCACAAGTAACTTTTTTGGAGTCAATTTTCGCTTGGGGCATGGTTTGGCTGGTTCGGCAGGGTCCAGCCATTGCGATGAGCACTTCCGATTATCGTACAGGATCCACTTTTCATCACAGGTAATGATTCGATGTAAAATCCCTTCATTATTGTGCCGGTTGAGTAATGCAACGCAGCAGTCAACGCGCGTTTGTTGATTTGCTTCACTCAATTCGTGAAGTACCCACCTTTCAAGCTTTTTCACCTTATCAATTTGCTTCAAGTGGATTAAAATAGTTTTATCACTAACACCGCAGCCTGCAGCTAACTTGGATGTGGTTTGCGATGGATCCGCTTCCACAATAGCCTTCAATTCTTCATTATCAACTTTGGTCTCCGGCCGTCCACGGGGCTTGTTCTGCAGGTCGAAATTTCCAGAACGAAAACGTTGGAACCAAAAACGCACTGTGTTTTCTTTTGCGGCACCGTCGCCATACACATCATTGATCCTTCGAGCCGTTTCTGCGGCACTGGTGCCACGGTGGAACTCGTACTCGTAAATAACGCGATATTTCAAGTTTTTCATTTTGTAAACTAAGTGACGCAAAGAAAAAAACAATTGAGGAAAAAAAAAATGAATTATAATTTTCAAAACACAAATACATGAGTAAATAGCTGTATAAATTTGGATTTGGAATTCCTAACCAAAGAGAAGATATTTGTGATCAAATTTGCCAGTACGGCAAAACGCCAATTTCATATGTAAGGACCTAATATTTCTTTTCCTTAGAAATTATGCAAATTGAGATCAATTATCAAAAAAAGCCTTAATGAAAATTAAATGAAAGTAGAAATACTAAAATAACAAACATATGAAACCTTTATGTTAACCGATCTTTGAAAAAAATAGCATCCAATTGAGAAATAATATTATGGGATCTTGTTCGTACACGGCGCGATGGCTCACGAACTTGCCACTGAGTTATTTTATCTTTTCCAGTTAACTTTCCCCGCCGAAGGTATTTTAATGGCACATCTTCTAAATAGTCTTCATCCACTATTTTCTCAGCTTCTAAATTTGGAAACTGGTACAGAATTTCGTCTGAATCGGGAAGCGCGTAGGAGTCATCTGCTTCTTGCTCCGATTCACATTCGTGGTCACTTTTCTCTTCAAAATCTTCCACCTCGGAAAAAAATTGTTTTGCACTGTCTTTTTCTTCTAGTAATTCTGCTATAATACTATCTCTTAGATAAAAAATCCATCGTGAAATAGTGCTAAAACAAGAAAAAACAACCAGAAACAAAGCAAAATAATATAACACAAACTGTCGCTACCGGGTATTTTTCACCCATTCTCACTTCACACGTCCGCTGTCGCCAAGCGCCACGCGCGAACTCCTCACTGGCTGTCACAAGTAGAGCGCTTCTATTAAATAAGGCCTCAGATACACATGCTAATTGATGGTATACCACTTAGTGGCATGCTCATAAATCAACCGGCGGTTGTATAGCTAGTGGCATGCTCGTTACTAGCAATGTGCGTACACACATGCCACTAATAAGCAAGGCCTAGAGAAGGTCGATACTGCGCATGCTCACGTGCCACTGAATAAGCATGTATATCTGAGGCCTTATGGTCAGAAGGTACAGTTGCCGGCAAACTTCTTGAAATTCTTTGGCGTAGTGGGGGAATGCGCAGAAGACAAAATTTGGGTCTCTTTGGTAGGATGGTACATGCGCAAACTTCCCCCCACTACGCCGTAAAATTTCAAGTTATAATTATAATAGACAGAGCCTGTGGCCAATTAAAAGAAACGCTAATTAACAGGGGTTAGTATAATACATGCGTAGTAGTACGATAGTAATTCAAGCAGTCAGTAGTTGGCGAATGCCAGTATGTATGTTGTGTGTGAGTGTGAGTGTGAGTGTTAGTGTGAGTGTGAGTGTGAGTGGAGTGTGAGTGTGAGTATGAGTGTGAGTGTGAGTGTGAGTGTGAGTGTGAGTGTGAGTGTGAGTGTGAATGTGAGTGCAGTCCTGAAAAACTAAGCACCCATCTGTGTGTATATCTATTTCCTGGACTTTACCATAGCTAGATATTCAGGGTCCAAGCTTTCATACCAAGAAGAATAGTAGAATCCAATATAAAGTCGTAATCGCACATCTTAATACTTCTGTAGATATCAACTCATGGTCTTACTTATTGGAATTGATCCCATTCCTATGTTCCTTTAGCCGAATTCCCATGCTACAGGCAAGTCTGTTATGTTAAAGTTTGCAGTACACCTACACTAACAAGAATGAAAAATTGAAAGTGTCAGTAATTGAATAGTTTTAATGAAGGTACACACAAATAATTTTCCTTGTTGTGTTGCGGTTTGGTGAGGGGGGGGTGGGGGGTGGTGGGTGATGTACGCGCGGAGGCGGGTCCAGCGCTCGCTCCGCCCCGCCACCCTCGACCACCCCAGAGCCTCGCAAACTGTTCTGGTCTCCGTTGGAGATGGACTAACTTAAGCCGAACCATCATAAATACTAGCTAATTACATAACAATCAGCAGTGAGCTGAAGAAGATGCACAGGAATTTATTACCTTGATTTTGTGGTAACCTTATTTATTTTGTAAACAAGAAAACACTTTCCTTAAACCACTATTTTTTAATTGTCAACTTGTTTCATCAGGATACAACATATACTAAAAATTTAGTTTCGAAATTAAATCATTAACAAAAACAGCAAAAGTATATTCTGTCGTGGTATTCAAATTATCCTAATATTTTTTGTTAAAAATATTAAAAACATATTATTTCAGTTTTTGTCTTGGAGATAATTATTAGAGTACCTTCTTTCTGTTGTAAATGCAAAAATATTTAAAACAAAATAAAATACTTAGTTTTAAATCATTTTATTTATATATAATATAATATATATATTATATCTATATATATATATATATATATTTTCATAAAAATGCGAAAATATAAATCAATATTGTCATTTGAGTTTTGGATCCCACTGCAGGGTTTATCATCAGTGATGATGTTCGAGTTAAATATCGGCTTACAATATTATATCGAAAGCAAGGTATATCGTTGTCAGTGTTTTTCTTAATACTGGCTAGCAATACCGTGTGGAAAGTAAGATGTGTCAGTGTTTATGTGTTAACGTGGAGATATCACACCGAAGACATGTATAGTCACAAATCGATAATTTGAATTAATAGAAACGGTGAGTTCATTCATATTGTAATGTATTTTAATTAAAAAAAAAATACATTTTAGATGAAATTCTCAATTTCTTTTTTATTACGACTAATTAATATAGATAATATAACTAATAATAACTAATGAATTAAAACTTGGAATTAAAAAAATAGTCCATCATTTTTGACGGATACATGATGTTCTACATAATTTTGAACAAGATTATTAAAAATAGATGTATAATACATATATTTTTAATAATCTTTCAATATACCAAATTATGTAGAACCATAATCCATCGCATAGGGCTACTATTATTCTATTCGTACAGGATTTTTCTTTCTTTTAAGGTCCACGAAAAAAGCATTATGCCCACATAAAAAATAAAAATGACAGTAAATAGTATTTATCCACAATTCTTCTATTAAGAATTATGTCGGATAATAGAATTTCGTGTTGGCTAACATTATTTTGCTTGGTGCTCGAAATAGTCGAACTATGGATGTTTCCTCCAAAATATCTATCGAATATTTGGCAATGTAGTATATAATTAAAATGTCTTAAAATTGAAATTGTTTCTTATTTTGTATTTGTTTATGGATTAATAAAAATGATATTTTTTCCTTATTATTTCAGAACTCGACAATTTATCTGCTGAGAAATTTGAATGAAGAAATATTTGGAACATGTTAAATTATATATAACGTTATATTTTTTGTTTTGAAAAAATAAATATCGCAGGGCATAAAAAGAAAGTTTTTGGGAAAAATAGCTCTCATTCGAAACATTTTTTTTCAATTTTATACTTTCGTTCCTTCTTTTGATAAGCTATTTTTCGAAGAATTCTCGTTTTGTCGCCGGAATTGTAGAAGATTTTCGTGTTTTAATTGCCTCGTTTCGTACGATAAAAGAATCGGTGGGTTCCAGCCGGGACCGGGAATAGATTTGATAATCGAGGAGATTGATCAGTTTATTTTTCCCGGGGTTGGAAAGAATAATGGATGTCACGGTTTTTCGCCTTAGATTTTTCATCCTGAACGTCAATCATCTCCCGGGGCAATAAAAATGTACTGTAAACGTGATTTATACTAAAATTTGGTGGAACTGACAGGCCAATATTTAGATACTCTAGATAATCGAGTAGTAAAATATCACATTATAGTTGAACTCAGTAGAGATAACATATTTATGTTTTCCACCCAATTTAATGATCATCCAAAAATATGTAATAAATATGTACTTATTTTCCAATTTACCGTTGGTGGAGGTTGTTTCGATGGATTTAGAGTCATTATCTACGGAGATTCAGGCCATCAATTCTCCTTGCAGGTCCATGGTAAGGATTTACGATTGGTTTTCAAAACAAATAAGGCATTCGTACTTGCAGTAGTTTCTTGCACATATTTTTACAAAACAATTGCTATTTATGATATTTTCTTTAACATTTTATAAGCTACGATTGTTGCAAGTTAGATTGCGCGAAGTGAGCGACAGAAAGATAGAATCACACAAGTGCGTGCGGTCTAGATGGTACGAGCAAACGGAATGGTATCATAGCCCGCCTCTTCCATAAAAATCTTCTATTACATAGATTTCGCTTGACGCTGGTGGTTTAGTGTTTCCAGTGTCAAACAAACTGGCAACAAGCCAGCCAATGATAAGTCCTAAGCATTGTAAACGCCCAAAGACTTACCTACTTTAGCCATGTAAGTAGCTTCGTCTCTGTAAGACATCTATAATATAATATATGTTGATTAGAAAAGCATTCACTCGCGTTTCGCCTTACATACAACACAAGACTAAAAAAGGAAAAAGCGATAATATGTACACCCCGTTGTAAGCGACATTTTGTTAAAAGGAAAATTCTATTTGTCACTTTCTTGTTTGAAATAATGTCCAGCAAAATTTTTCATGTTTTATAGAATGAGTAAAAAGAGTTTTAATAAAATAGTTTCAGTGATTTTTCCACTTACACACAAATATACATATAGTTGTTTGTTGGCTTGTTATATATGTGGTGGCGGTATTGACCGAGTTGTTCAACTATTTTGTGAAAAGACGATCGATACCTTTTTTTATCGTGTTGATTGTTTGCAAATTCTCATATGACCAAATAATTATTAGATGCACATTTAAGTAGTTGTGCAATTAAAAATTGTATGTATGCGCTTAGCCTTATAATAAATAATAATCTTACCAGATAATCCTAAACACCGTTTGCATAATAGATAACTATTTCGATATTACGCAATTCAATTCAAGTACAGTATACATTTCTATATGAGTTCGCAATACGTTGATTACTTTGACCTCGATCAGATCACTGTATCTTCTTCAAGAAAGTCGCACACCGAGTTAACATCAGATATTCAGGGAGATACGGCATTTGTTCCGGGATGCAATGTGTCCGTTTGAAACGTAGACTTCATTAACATATTATATTTATTTAATCAAAGAGACAACCCCCGGGACCGGTAGTCGCCACTTCTCGAGGATTGTGCCTCGCTTCGCATTAAAACGATTACTAGCAGTTAATGCTCTGGAAAATATAAAATAAAAATAAAGAAAAACCATGTCCAAAACACGGTATTCTAAATGATTGCGAGTGATACCATGATACCATAACATAAATGAAACATAAATGTTTCTCCACAACCGCTGTCAAATTTAGGTTTTAGTCTCTCTCTCTAACGATCTCAAAATGATCTCTGGATGAAAATCTGACATTTGTATCAACTGAATCTGTGAGAATTACCTCATGGTGTTATCTCGGCTGGGCAGTGGCGGGTCGCGACCCTCGCGGCTAGAGCCGGCGGAGGGGGGCGGGCCACCTGTGGAGCCGCGCGGCCTGCTCGGAGGCAGCTCAGCGCTCAGTGTGCTCCGCCAGGCGGAAGTAGCTGCTGCTGGCTGCCGCTTTACGGTTCACGGACGGCACTCGTAAAAAGTCCCCAAACTCTTTTTCCAACTTCCGTTTTTGTTTTAAAAATTAAATAGCTCATTAGGCTAAAGTTTCTCATTGACGAGTTATTTACCTTTCCTCATACATGCAGCTCGCTCGTTTGTAATACCCAAGCATGTCATTACGTAATCGTAGATCATTTATTTATATATACACGATTATGCTGTTGCGTAACAGGGTACTGTCCCCGGGTTAACAAATTTATTCAAAGCCTCACCCCACTTTCTCCGGGATAGCTGTGTCGTATCTTCGCCAGTTCTTCTCGTAGCGTGGTGGAATATGGTCTAAACTACCGCGATTCTTGTGGTTGTCGAAAGGTGCGAGTGCGAAGATAACGCGAAGTGTGATGTGAGGTACGGCGGAAGGGGTCAGCATGGGGGAGCGGGAGTTCGGGGAGCTGAGCTACTCGCGGCTCCTGCAGGACGAGGAGTACCTGAGCCAGCTGGGCCCGGGGCTGCTGCCCTCGCAGCTGGATGTGTGCGAGTAAGTAATGAGGAAGCTCGATTCGTGAAAATCTCGTAGAGATCATCAAAAAATGCAAACAAAACAATTGGGGGTTTGCACCACCTCGAGGTATCAAAAAATTGACTCAAACTGAAATAAAGAAAAATGACGTAACTATTGCACGTATTAAATTAATTGTTATATTATTATTTACGGCATACATGGGTATATATTTTTAATTAACAATATTTTTAGAAAATTTAAAAATAAAGAAGTTATGTTCTGCCCCGCTAAAGTCCTTCTTCGTGGCGTGTGTTGGGGATCATTTCGCCAGAGTTTAAGTGAAATGAAAAAGTTTTTTGTTACATGATATGAGAATTTTTGTAGGTAATTTTTTTCTTAAACAAGAACCGAATTAAAAATTCATAATAAGCAAACAGCGCTTTTTTTTTAAATAATCGTGTTATTAATAAGATTTGTGCAAAATTTGAACAAATGCGGCTTAAAATTTTTTGAGATATCATCTTTACCAGTCTGAAAAAGAGAGTTTCGATAAAATCACAAAATAATAATGAAATTCGTTTCAAAATTTACAAAATTTTACCTCGCTACTACCATCAAATTGCTCGAAAAAAAATTGAAGATTTCAGCACAAGTTTATTAGATTCATAAACTATAGGTTACATGTTAATCTTTACTACAATTATTTAATTACTATTGTAATTGTAGGGACCCATGAGAATAACTATGCATTTAATTCACCGTTAACATGCATGCAACGCCTTGGAAACAAATTTTCGGAATTCGTAGACATTTTTCTTTGTAGAAGCATACCGAATTAAAGAATTACTTAGACTTATAATACACCAACAGAATTAACAGTTTAATGGACTAAATTATTACATATTTTTTATTCGAGTGCAAGTCAACCACCTCTCCAAAATTTGCATTCTAAGAGAAGGAGCTAAAAGTTTTTTGTTCTTGTAATTCAAACAGTGGTAAAAACACGACAAAATATTTTTATTTTTCACAATTCTTATAATAAAACAAAAAACATTTTGAAATCGATTTTCTTGTTCTCAATCTAAATTAAAATGTATCTTTTTTCATTTTAAACATTAATGAAAAGTCACACAAAGATGATCTTTTGGTGCATAGTAGGACTAACGATATCACATTCTTAACTCATCATCATCAGTGATGGTATTTGAGAAGGAGGAAAGTAAGACGTGTGAATGACTAGTGGACAATGAATGTTTGGAACAATTAGATGTTTGTGTACTTGGGATGTATGTTCGATAGAAGAGGGAATGTTGAGAAAGATATCGAGAGGAGAGTGACTGCGGGGAATAGGATAAATGGTGCTTTGAATGCAATAATTTCTAATAGAAATATAAATGGAGTACTGGTGCCGACACTGATGTATGAAAATGAAGCCTGGAGCTGGCAGAAGAGAAAGTAGATTTAATGCAGTGGAGATGAGATCTCTTAGACGTTTATGTGGCAAATCCATGTATGATGGAGTAAAGAATGAGTATAGTAGGAATGAATGTAAAGCTGATCTTAGTATAATTACTAGAATTAAAATATGGTTTGGGCATATTGAGCAAATGAATGAGGAAAGAATGGTAAGAAAGATATTTATATAATGCAAGTGTCTCGATGGCGTCAGAAAGAGAAGGCGACCGCGGAAGACGTGGCACGACCAGATTAACCAGATACTGGAAGATAAACCCAAAAACCGTCGAGCTTGCATGCGAAGATGTGTGAATGTGGATGAAGCGAGAGTTGTGTGTCAGGACATTAGAGTATAGCACTCTATCCTCTCTGCCTACCCCCATGGGGAAACGACATGATGGTAAGTTAGTTAGTTAGTATCTCATCATCATAACAACCCCTGGTGGGTCTTGGCATCCTCAAGAGTCTTCCTCCACTCATATTCCAGCTCTCTCTAACTGTTATAATATATAATAATATGATATATAATATTACTTATATCATATGAAATTCTTAACTCAAAAACGGTAATATCGATGTTTTCACCCTGAGAATGAAGGGGACTTACTGCAAGACGTTATGTTTAGCTACTTTTTGTGTACCAAACGTATTGCAGTTTTATTAACTACTGCTAAAGAGTACACGATTGACTTTGAAGATGCTCTGATAAACTGCGACAGCGATGATAGCAACTCTGACGTCATCATCAATCTATGTTCGGAATCTATCGTGAATTATTATGATACAACACATGTTGTACTTCCTTGCCCGAAGGCTGAGTGCATTTGCGGTGAACAGCTGGGGAATATTTATTTACTTTTTAAAAATCTGAATACCTTACGCGTACTTAAAACATAACTTGCAAGGAAACAAACTGACAGATTTTGCTACAATTGTAATTAATTTAAGATAATCGTTTACTTTGCAATATTATTGAATAAAAAAGACATCTCAACAGGCCATTCAGTCATAAAAAGTCCAGAAAGTGGAGCAATTTTCTTCATTTTTAAAACATCGAAGGTTTGGTAATTTATTAATCAATTATATAATTTAGTTTGTGACATTTTAACAAGATATTTATATTTAAAATATATGTAACCTGATGAATAAATTTTAAAAGAAGATACTTCGGTACAAAAATATGATAAAAAACCCAAGAGAAGATATAAGAAAAAATTGTGAAATTTACCCATTCTGCTAGACGATCGCCTTAAGAGATATTATAACATCTGATATGTGCACCTGAGGTTAAACGAAAATCCCGTATGTACGGGCCACATGTGTGGCTATTTCTTAGAAGCTATTAATCTCAATGTAATAAATCTTTTATCAATGTTGTAATCAATTCAACATTCATGTCAAATCCATTTTTATTCAATGTTGCTATCTTAATGTAATAAATCTGAAGATAACGCCGGAGTTCTTGAAAATCACTGAAGCACTACTGAGAAGAATAATGCATTTATCAATATGCCCAACATAAAAATATATTCTTCGTGGTGACATTATCAACATAACTAATAAAAATAAACCTAGTTTTCACCACTTTTGTATTGAAAATATCAACAATTTCAGAGTCCAAGGCCCCTTCGTTAACAGTAAATTGAATATTACGAATAACCAGGTCTTTTTAACAAATAGTCATCTTCTAAATTTATTTTCATGTTATGTAGGTACTTTATTATTATTAATTTTCCATATATAACTTTTTTTAATATTTTGATTGTCTATACTTCGATCTTTGAATTTAATTTTGTTAATATACAATTGTATCCTGACGAAAGAGCCATGAACTATGAAATATGTTGATATTTTCAATACAATAGTGATGAAATCTAAGTTTATTTTTATTAATTATATTAAAAATATATTATTTTCCTGGATGTTGTACATTGCCTTTTTTTAGTGTGTTTAGAGTTCCTGAAGAATTATGGCATTCTTTGTAGTCGTATTTGCACCATACGACGCCAACACCACATTTCAGAGGTGATGGTCGTGTTTATGTCTCCCTTTATCAAGGTCCAAGATTCGACTCCGTTCAGAGCTATAACGTTTCTCGAGATACAGTGGGTCATCTAAATTTTAGTTGTCCTCAACTTTGCAGTTCAAGAGACGAGATCTTCAGCAATCGATCAAAACGATCTATAGAAGAAATACATCGGAAAAACGTCTTGAAATCTCAACATTAAACTAAAATAGCATCGCCACTTTCTAACTAGTAATAAATTTTCTAAATTTGCGATTCACATCACAGATAATTATCATTGCTTTCATTCGTGTACGTGTAACCATGAAACTTCTCCACCCTCTCGCGCGAAAGGGTAGTAAAACGAATGATTTTGAAAACTTAACAATATCAAATTCACTCACATCCTCTCTTCTTCCTATTCCCGTTACAAACTGTAACGGAAACATTAAGTGAAGAAGTGACTCTAGTTTCTTTTGTCAGTACCTAATTTATAATATGTACCTTAGCTATGCTTTTTACATTTTAATAGGTATATCGAGTTTGATGATGAGGACAAATTGTCACGATCAAAATGAGTAGGAGAATTTAACTCAAATAGATAAATAATGCGGTATCATTACATCAATTTTGAAGATAAACTAACAAGGAAGGGGAGTAAAAATGGCTCAAATCTAACAAGATTCAGAAGATTCACTTTCATATTGCCCTCAACGACTTAAGATTAATTACAATATTCAGAAAAGTTGTACGCCGATATTCTGCAGTTAATCAACGGTTCACAATAGTTCCTCGGCTGGTTCCCGCTGTGGTCAGACCACTCGAACATGCGATTGTCTTCGTCAGCAGTGCGAAGACTCAATCATCGCGCGGTAATGTGACAGATCACTGTGACGAGCTGCCGGCGCCCCAACATGCACAGCTCGCTGCTCGCATGTCGGACGTCAGTAGTAATAATTGCCTGTACACACTCCACACTCACACCAGCTCGTGTAATCCTCTGCACGTGCAGTCCCGAGTCAATATTTCCATTGACTGCTTCTGCAGCGGGTGACCGTGCGGGCCGGACGTGACCTCGGCCACGATCGGTACTGTTGGCCGTCTAGACAAACTCGCGATCTTTTCCTTCGTGACACCGAAGCCAAAACTATTCTTCGCCATCTGCACCGTTGGCCTTTCTGAAATGAGCTATCGGTTGTAGATGTGGTGATCGGGAGCTACGGAGGATTCTATACGATGAAACGGTTCCAGACAATTCAAAGCAAGTTACTGAAGTAATCTAACAAACGACGCAGCAACTCAACATCGATAACTTAATAAAGATCGAAACCCTACAACTACACAAACAAGCAAATGGCAAAACAAAAGATAGGCCTATCAAATTTCAAAAAACTAATGGAATCCATCAAAACTACACTAAAACGTCACAAACTATCACACCAATTGAACAAGAGAACATTTGATTGCGTGAAATGCAAATGCCGCGAAATGAGAATCCCAGAACATCTTGTACATTTCATTCTCGAGCTACATACTATGTAAAACTTGAGTTTTACATAGTATGTAGCTCGAGAATGAAATGCACAAGATGTTCTGAGACTCTCATTTCATGGAGTTGATCCATCCCTTCCAAAGTGAGAAAAGGAGCCAAACAAGAGAGTATCCATACCTGTTTAACACAAAAGAGTACATAATGAGAAAAGCAGTCTAAAACTGAAGAGGACAAGTGAGAATTGAAGGCAGAAGGATGTCACAAAGTGTCCGCCTCGCGCAGGACGCGCGGTCGCCGCAGCGGCGTGCGGCGCGCATCACCCACACTCGCGCGCGCTATCTGCACCTTGACTCTGCCCCCGCGCAAGGCCGGGCTCCTCCGCCCGCCGCAGCGTTGCGCAACACCAGCGACCTAGAGATGCAGCACGCGCCGGCGATCGGAAGGGACTTCTATTTTTTTTGCTTGAAGTTTTCATTTTAAAATGATTATTGTGTTTAAAAAAATATAGTAAATTCAACAAGTGATTTGTGTCCGTTTCGTCTGCGCACGTTCTAGTACTAGTATGTTACTTATTTTTTTAATCTGTCAGTTATGTCTGTCGTTGTCAGAAGTTGCGTAACTTTAATACGCTGCAGATGAGTCGCGATGTTCCTTGAAAGCCGGACAGAACAGTAATGGCGGAGAGTCTTAAAATGTTCTTGCATTGTGTTGATTTTCATGTGTTTTGTGTAATTCAATTTATTGTCTTTTATCTCGCTGTCATTGCCACCTTGTTTAGTTATTTATATAATTCATCTTATTAAATATATGTGTTTTATATTTATATAGATATTTCTGTATTAGTTCGTTAAGTTTAAGTCATTTGCAAATTTAAAGGCTTCGTTGATCTTATTTTTCTTCTTGCCTTGTGCTCAGTTTTTTTTAAATTCCTAGGCGTGATCTTTGACTAGCCAGTCAGTTTGGTCATTAATAATATTATTCTGAATATTTCTACAAAATTGAGTTCTAATGTAAGTAAAGTTCTAGTTATTTTATCGGTTGTGGTAAAGGAATTAACTTCGTTGCATATTAGTAGCAACTTTTGATGGATTTTTTGACAGCCTTCTCTGCGGATAACAATACTATATTAGTAAGAAAATTGTTATTGGTCCTCGTTATCAGTACGTCTTTATCCTAGTTTATCAGTCTAGTGGTTTCTGTATCATTATCGGGATCGAAACAGGGTCCACCCTGTAAAACTTTTTTTAGTTCCAACTAAAAAAAGTTTTATTGGGCCCCGAAGTCGAGAGGAGTCCCAAACTGTACAATGTAAATTAAAAATTATATTATTGGCTCATTATCTACGTATTCAAATGTACCCGACGATCCATGGAGAGATCCATGCTTGGAGTATGACTAAGAGGAAGCCTAAGAGATTAAGGATTAGAAATGATGAAATTAGGCGCAGAACATACAGGCGTGTTGCAAGGCAGGATGTTACAAGATGGACTCCCAGAGTTCTGAGGTGGAGACCTTGGGAGAATAAAAGAGACGTCGGTAGACCTCAAAAGAGATATTACCGCTGTGGGGGTTACAATTAGTAAATAACAAGGAAGAATGGAAGGGTATGGAAGAGGCCCATATCCAGCAGGGGAGAGATGAAGGCTGAAGAAGAGAAAGACCTACGTACTGGATTTTTAGTCACATGATTTTGGAGCTCATTTTGCTACCTTAAATATTTTATTTATATCTAATTCTATCTTTAACATACCTAGAGGGATTATCGGGCCCCGACATTTGTGCCGCCGGGCATACTAATTATTGTTCTTATAAATTATTCTGCATACAGTATTATTAAACCACTTTCAATATTTTACTGCGCTAGTTTGTATTATGATATTTATTCAATAACGTCCCATACTGCACATTTGAGTTGTTGTTTATTGTTTTACATTCAAAGTACATCCAGTTTTAATTGATAGGATGCCTTCTTCCACTTGATGTAGACAATATCACCTACCTTTTAGAGTTTCCCTACCATAACAAACGAGTATATAGGGACTGTATCAAAAGCTTATTTTTGTTGAAACCTAGTCATGCTTTCAGTAAAAAGTAATTTAATATCATATATCTATACATAGTTTCCATTTTAACTTATGTAAATACACTACAATTTGGTAAAAGTGATTATCAAAGTGTTCAAGCAGCTGCTTACCTAAATCTTCCTTGAAAATATTCCTTAAGACGGTGAGCTTTGCAATTGGTCTATTGCTAATTTCATCCTTTTCACCACTATATTAAATATAATAAATTATATTAAATATAATAAAAATAATAAAAATAAAATAAACCGAGTTATTTCAAATTCTTCGAAAAATTTGAAGATTTATTTGAGTATATACATATAATTTATTAAGTAGGAACTTGCTATGTAGTAGTTTAACGTTTTAACGTGATTATGCCTGAAAAAACTTTTAATTTGTTCGACTATCTAAATATTTATAAACAGATTGCGCTTGATATTTCTAGAAAGTCTTCAGTTAAATCCATTTTTTTAAGTTTTTCATTAAATTTCTATATTTTTTTACTAAGTACCTACCTGCTCTCGACTGTACATTTATTTATTCACTTCTTCTTTTATAATTTCTTGCAGTTTTTATTGTTTTCATTATTATTTATTAATTTGTTAAAGTACTCCGTACTCACGTATTTTTTCTGTCTAATACTTTAATTCAAACCAAATTAATTAATCAATTAGAAAGACATACAAAAAATCTAATCTACGAAAAAATATTTTGGCTACTACCGGGATTCAATCCCGGGTCACCTCCTTTCCGGGGCCGGTGCTCTAACCACTAAGCTATAGGAGCCTTGTAGATTTTCCGTGAATATATCGACCTTATATGTAATTCTCATTTTTATTAGTTGATTAAATTTTATTTTTGTCCATAGAGCAATTCAATTTTCAGTAGTTCAAATTACTTTGTAATACTAAATATTTTTTCGTGGACTAGATTTTTCTGTATGTCTTTCTAATTGATTAATTAATTTGTTTTTAAAAACTTCACAGAACTTTGTTCTGAAAAATTACAACTTCACAAATATGAATGTGTTCTTGAATTTAAAATCGGTTGTATCAAATGTGTCCAAATAAAATGAATTAATTGTTTAATTCTGGCGTTCATCTAGCGGTAGTATTACGAAGTAATTTGAACTACCGTATCAAAAAAGTCGATTGCTCTATGGACAAAAATAAAAATTAATCAATTAATAAAAATGAGAATTACATCTAAGGACGATATACTCACGGAAATCTACAAGGCTCCTATAGCTTTGTGGTCAGGTCCCGGCCCCGGAAAGGAGGTGATCCGGGATTGAATCCCGGTAGTAGCCAAAATATTTTTTCGTAGATTAGATTTTTTGTATGTCTTTCTAATTGATTAGGTAATTAATTTGGTTTTAAAAACTTCACAGAACTTTGTTCTGAAAAATTACAACTTCACAAATATGAATATGTTCGTGAATTTACTTTTAATTCAATTTGAATTGATTTGTAGTCTGATTACTCTAGCGTTGGTCTTCAATGTTCATCTCATTTTGTTGAAATTGTTGCACCAACTTAATTTATAACTATTTGAAGTTTTTATAAAAAATGTCGCTTTTTTATGTCAATTCATAATGGTTTTTTTTTAAGTTTTATAAATTTTAGTGAAAGTTTGCATTAATTCATCTATTAAACATTTTTATTGCATAGCTATTGGTTTACTTCTTCCAAATTAATTAACTATTTCTATACCAGAAATATATTCAATATGCATTTATCACAAAAAATAGTCTAGGAATAGATCACGTCTAACTGAGTCTCGCCGGTGAAAAATCTTCTAATTTTTGGATAAACGAATCATTCAACAAAACAGTCAAATATCCTGCTCTATGCAAATATTGTCACATAATATCGTAATTTGAAAATATTATGATATAATAATATTACATTAAAAAGTGAATAATAATAAGAATTCGGTAATGGAATTGAGACATATTTACCGGCAAATCAATGTTACAAAAACCGGTAATCCTCCTAATATCCTATCTATCCTATATATCCTAATATAAGGTAAATTTTCTAGTTGCATCTAATGATGAGATGGGACTACACCTTTCGAGACTGCAGTATTAGCAAATTTACAGGGAGACAAAATAATTTAAACAATGACAAGCTCATTCCATAAAATGCACGAATATATATACCAAAGAACATTAAAATTATGATGTATGAAGCATATGTAAAGAGTAAAGTAAGATACAAACAACCTTTCTGGGGAACCACAAACAAAACAGGTTAGGCTTAAAATGATTTACAACTTGAACTACATGACACCAACTGCGAAAATCTACGAAACAACACAATAACTCAAAATCAATAAATTAATAAAGATAAAACCCTGAAACTCATACGCAAACTAGCAAATGGTGAAGCAAATGACAGGGAACTTCAAATTACAAAAAAACTCATGAAAATCCATCAACACTACACTACAACATCTCAAAACTAACGCATCAATCATTCTAAAATAAAAACAGAACAAAATAAAATCGCGACTCATCTTCGCAATGGTTTCTGATCGTGTGTGTAGATAGATATTTAAAAAAATTAATTAAGACATCTCTGGTATACTTTTGTCATTTATCCAATACTTGAAAGAATCTAAATAGTTCTTCAGAAGTAAATCGAAATATTTTTATGGTTTATTAATTTAATAACTCATTTCTGAGCCTTTATTATAGATTCCAGTATTCCAGAAGGTGCTCCACCCCAGGCAGATATTGCGTAACTGATTAAATTCTGACAAAATGCGAAGAACACCATTTTTAATAGTGTTATTTCATAAATCTGCGTAAAATTTTAAATATGTAAATTAATTTTCTCACTGTGGCACTTTAAACGATTAATATAATCAAACCTAGGTAATAAATTAATCTTGTACGAGGCTCGAGGCGAACAAATGGAAAAATCGCCGTAAGTTGATAATAATCACTCAGCCTTGGAGGAGCACGCGACCGCCGCGGCCAAGTTCATAATAAGATTATCGGGAAATATGATCCATCTGATTGAATCTGGGGTGACACCTGACACCGCTCCTGGACCAAGCTGGACTGTCGGAAGCCGCCGACGAGTTTCATCAGATAATATTGGATATCTTCTCACCGGAAACTACAATATTTCCACATTTACTGTGCACAATATGTACTCGAATTGACGTCTTTCATTAAATTTTTGTTCAGTCAAAAAAAAAATATTTCTGTCGCAGTCTAAGATATTGACCACCTTATTTAAACTTATGTATTCGATTCAGAGACTTGATAGAAATTTTTAATAGGGTAACATTTTTCCGTTAATTTCATGTTTTTATTTAATCTTTTTTAAATTTAATTTTAAAAGCTAAACTTAATAATTTAATGTTTTGATTAGTTTCTTATCACCTTGATTGAAAGTAGGTTTGTTTTGAAAATCAATTAGATAAATATAATATATCTACTGTGAATAAGTCTTCGAACGGTATATTCTTTGAATAAATGTTGATAACTTATCAATAAATAATCTTCTTCTTCTTCTTCATCAGCCTTCGTCTCTCCACTACTGGATATAGGCCTCTTCCTTCCCTTTCCATCCTTCCTTGTTTGCTAATTGTAGCCATTTCTTTCCCCCCACAGCGGCTATCGGCCCATCTCTTTTGAAGTCTTCCGATGCCTCTTTTATTCTCCCAAGGTCTCCATTTCAGAACTCCGGGAGGCCATCTTGTAGCATCCTGCCTCGCAACATGTCCTGCCCATTGCCATTTTAGCTTCGCTACACGATCCATGATATCCGCCTAATTTCGTCATTTCTAATTCTATCTCTTAGGCTTACTCCAAGCAAACTTGGAGCAATAAATAATGAAATTTTAAAAAAATCCGTTATTTGTTACTTATTATCAAGTACAATTTACTTATTATGAAGTACATTAAAAAGCGTACATTACATTATAGCGCACACCTTGATTCTTGTGCGCGCCAAAACTATGCGTGTTTGCAATTAGTCTTTTAATAAACCTTCCTTATTTTAGGTATCTTCTTTTTACTGTCTGAACAAACCAAAAGGTGTTCAATTTAATTAAGATCTGGACTCCGGGCAGGCCAATTGAACAAATCAATGAACCCAGCATGGTATTGTGCTCCAAAAATCTGTTTATAATTTTTGCTGTATGTTTGGGTACGTTTTCTCGCTGTTGGATAAAGTTTGTTCCAATCATCCAGATGGAACAGCATACAGCTTTAGTTCAATAAGATGCCGTAAAAGGCCTCCAGAGCGAGTTTTGTTACTCTATAACTTAATGTCACACAGAGACTGTAGTAGGTTGTTGTGTGCTCGCCACCCGCGGCCCTAGGCGTGGGAGCGGTAGGGGGGGCGAGCGCATAAAACCAGGAACACTCGGGCGCACCGGGCTCTTGAATAGACAGACAGACTCTACTACGCTCGGTCGGCAGCAAAACATATCGTTGAAATAAATCACTAGATCGTGTAATTACTCCACCTGAAACCCCATCACTGCATTCCGAGAATACACTACAGAGACGAAAGTCACTCTTACGTGGAATTGGTGAACGATGACCAATGACAGGCCTTAAGCTCTGTAAACACCCAAAAAGACTTTCATTCTTACTTCCCAATATAAGATAGCTCCATATGAGTATGTAGTATATGAGATATTTGTTTGTTGCAGTAGTTCCATGTACCTGGGCCACTGCCCCCCGGAGCAGTGCATGGTGGCCGGGGAGCCCGAACAGTGCATGGCGGCCCGGGGGCCCGAGCAGTGTATGGCGGCCCGGGGGCCCGAGCAGTGCATGGCATCCCGGGGGCCCGATCAATGCATGGCGTCCCGAGGGCCCGAGCAGTGCATGGCGGTCCGGGGACCCGAGCAGTGCATGGCAGCCGGGGAGCCCGAGCAGTGCATGGCGGTCCGGGGACCCGAGCAGTGCATGGCAGCCGGGGAGCCCGAGCAGTGCATGGCGGGCCGAGGCCCCGAGCTGCTGTGCGAGGTGCCCGAGCTGGCGGGGCCCGTGGCCGTAGCGGGCCCCTCCGGCACCTCCGCGTACAGCATGCAGAGCAGTAAGCTCACGGAGCTGCCCTCCAGAAAACGGAAGACCTCAGTACAGTAAGCACATTTATATTTTACAGGCGAGTGACTCCTGTAGGCGCGCGCAGTCAGAACATTGAATCACGCATTAACATGTAAGTAATCTAATAATTAATGCATTAATGTGCCAAATTCTTTTCACAATAATTACAATTTTATTCTGATTACATCTTGAAAAATCACGAGACATAATTGCGTGTAACGTAAGCCTAATTTTAAAGTTGTAATTCCAGCAAGTCACGGACGTTACGGGCTGACAGGAAACAAAATCATGATTCTGTCAGGAAAATATGTAATTATGTTTTTTTTCCCAAAATATGTGTTTTTAGGACTTGCTTGTTAAATATTGAATAAAACTATTTCTGTGGTTCTCCCCTTTCCCGTTCCCTTCCATACTGCACCGCGTGGAAGGGAATAATGGAAGCCAATAGGCCAATAGCCTCGAGGCTCTGAGCCTACCTATTAGATATTGTGCAATTGTGAGTGCCCGTGAACGAAGTGATGTAGGTATTCTCATTAATATAGTCCACCTACAGAAGCAACAGATCGACAATCGGATAAAACTGTGAGTCCATGTCCCTATTCCCAGGTTCCTGGCGCTTAGCTGTGTACCCATCCATGTATCTACGTACAATTATGTTTTAATTTAGTACCTATACGCCTTTAGACTCTCGGACATTACTTATCTAAGTAGCCTTAAGTACAAAGATATCCTGAAGGGAAATCAGAGCATATTTCAGGTGAACACTAGAAAATCGCGGCCCTTGGCACACTGGGCACGATGGTATTATATATAGCGCCTGGAAAAGAAGCAAACGAAAAGGGAAAATGCAATTTCCGAGAAAACAAAAAACAGGAAAGAAAAGGGGTAAGATCCATCTTTCAGAACTCCCCTGCTTGCTAGATGCGTGTACACAACTTATAGAAGGTTGTAAGATTCAAGAACACGGCTCCTGAGCCACGCTTGTACGCACTATATTTAGGAGATAAATGTTATACCTTGCAACACTATATATCAGAGAGCAGCAGGGCAACACTGCTCCGAGACACATTTTTCTTTAGGCTTTTCCTTTTCTTGTAACATCTTGTATCGTGTTGATTTTATTCTTAAATAAATGGGACATTAGGGCTGGACATTCACTGAAAATGCATATATTTCGGCGTTTTTTTTTTCGAAAATGTGGGTTTTTATTATTCATTTATATCAGAATTTATATTCTAGAGACTTTTTTAGAGCAATAACTTAGATAGAACCTTCGTTCTTATAAAAAAAATAAACTGAACATTATTTACAATAATTAAGAAAATATTAGCATTAAAAAAATTGTTTTTAGTGTCCTAGGCGGCGCAATGTTTAAATGAATATTTATATGTACGCATAATATTTTTTAAAGTAAATATAAAGTATACTTCATTATCTAGAATCCGTAATTAGGTAATATTCAATATTAATAAAATTATATTGTTTTAGTTTATATTGTTTTGTGTTTAGCAAGAAATTTTTACGTTTTTTGTTTATTTTTAAACGGTTTTTATTTATATAAAGTATATTCCATTTATTGCGGTGTTTTGTGGTTTTACACACTAAATAAAAATTGTTTTTTTTAATAATAACACATTATTTATTATTTAAAAATAAAAATTTCAAAGTATGAAATGTGCCAATAAATTACGTAGTTACCTATAAAACAGTATGCCGTTGGCAGCGTCGTCAGTATATAATATAATAGCGGTTAGGTAAATGATGATCGCCCGTGCGACTATGTCAGGTATTCCCCGCGGATCACCTTTCGTCCTCACAACCTCTCAGATTGATCATTTAATAGATGATTGGCTTCTTTGAACTGTTAACTGCTCCGTCTGACCAATCTAACTATTAACTTTGAAATCGATCAACATACTAACCAGTGTAACTGGAAACATTGAGCCCTAATGCAAAACGTAAAGGGGCTGTCCTTAAATTTATTGTAGGAATATAAATTTTTAGGATATCTTCGTTAAATCTTTTGAGTAGTAAAAAAATGTATGTCTTGTCTCCGAACATATTCAAAGTCATAAAGAAAAATTCAAAAGGTTTTGTATTTTTAGCCACCATTTTTAGGTACCTACTTACAACTGAAAAAAAAATTGTACTTCACTGGCGTACATAAAAAAACGCACGCTGCGATTTACACCTAGAGTTGAAACATAAGCGCCCTTGAGGTGAGTATTTGCGAAAATGGCGCTATATAAATTATCCAAATATTATAATAATTATTTTTATATAGCTGGACAGAATGCGCATGCGCATTCAAAGACGTGAAAAATTAGTTTAGAGTAGTTTAATATAACTATATCCAAATTTTTAGTTATTGTTGTTATATCGGTTATTCAAGCCTTCCAAGTGATAATATGAACAGAATTGGTCTTAATCAATATCAATATACATATATATATATATA
>JADDOH010024741.1:0-31479 GCA_016648135.1 Agrypnia vestita | reverse complement strand
AATTTGTAAGCAGCCTGACATTTCACGATCACATAGAGACGATCAGTGGTAATGCTCTGAGAATGTTAGGATTTGTTCTGCGTACTGCCAGGGTTTTCGAGAATACCCGCGTACTGAGAACTCTTTACAACTCCTTGGTGCGGAGTAGACGTAGTAGCGTAGTAGAGAGTAGTAGTAGTAGATTAGATCATCGAGAGTGGCTCGATGATCTGGGGGCCACATGAGAGCAAGTACTCTCTTATGGTGGAGAAAGTCCAAAAGAAGTTTCTGAGATATCTCTACATGAGAGAGTACGGGCATTATCCTTGGCTTTACCCAACCGAGTTTCTCCAGGGTATGCTTGGCTACAATAGTTTAGAGACTAGAAGGAATGTGTATTTGAATACACATTTTTATCGATTGTTGCGCGGTATGATCGACAATACTGAAATTATGCAGAGCATTGGTTTGTATGTTCCTGATAATTACCTTAGACATCGTCAGCATAGATTGTTTCACATTCCAATATACAGGACCAACCTGCCGATGGTTATGCCTGTTGGAAAAGCTACAGCTATGCTGAACAAGATCGCTTTGGATATTGATATATTCCATGTGTCTGAGGGGGTTTTCCGAAGCAGGATTCTCCTACACCTTTGACCAGATTGCACAGGTCACTTTTAATTGTTTAATAATTGTTTAATAATAAATTAGTATTTTAATACACAATATGTATATGTGTGTGTATGTATGTATGTATATGTATATGTGTATGTATGTATACATATGTGTTTATGTATATGTGTATATGGATGTGTATGTATATGTGTATATGTATATTTTTAGATGTAAGTTAATAATATGTATGCATTGAACATAATGTTTGTAATGTACATATTATGTAATAAATAAAAATTGAAAATTGAAATTGAAAATAGACACGAATTTAATCAGAGCACCGTTCTTAAATTCACATAAATTGTTTCCAGAATGTTTCACACAGGTTCGCGCTCGTCACGACAATCTTTGCTGCACTTTTTATCTTTACTCACTCGCGCCGGATGTCTGTCGTTTGTTTTCCTGGTCAACTGCACGGTTCGCTTTTATCTGTGTAAACGCAGAAATGTCAGAAACAACTCTGCTCGCACGCGGGTCGTCTTTGGTTTTATACAAGATTGTTGATTCCGTGAATGTTCGAGAGCGTTCGGCAAGTTTCTTCATATTTTAGTGTTTTATGTTTTTTTTTGAGAACATGGTAGTTAATTTTAGATTCATGTGAACTGTTCGAGTCGTCAATAATGCGTAGTTAGCATTTTTTAGGCTCTCGTGATAACATGCTTAGCTGGTCACATTCAAATACTCAAATACCTACATATTGTTACCAGATTCTAAAAACAAAAAGAACGATTATGTTCCCTCTCCCTTCCTTCCGGGATAGCCAAGAGGATTACTTTTACTTATTCCCCTAGCATTCTAAGCACATGTCCAAGCCATCTCATTTGAGATTTCTCTGTACGTAGGAGTAGAAACTCCATGCCGAGTGTGTGCCTTATGTCGGCACTTCTCACTCTGTTTATCAGTGTTACTCTCACTACCCCCATTTTTATATTTAGAAAAAAAATATGACAGACCCGAGAGACGAGGGGTCTACGAAAATTTAATTTTCATGCACATATATCAAAATTTGGATAAATTAAAGTAAATTTATATGAAATTATATTCTTATTTGTAATTATGTTTGACACTTCTTTTTTAAGTTAGTTTTCTACATCTCTGTACGTCTCAGTATGTTTGTCACTTCTTTTTTGTATTCATGAATATTCAGTTATTTAGAAAATTCATCTCGGCAGCCTGGATCCTTGCTCTCACTCAATCCGTTAAGATCCAGATTTGGTGGCCGTATGTTAGGGTGGGCCTGTACACAGTTTAGAAAACAGTAAGTTTGTTCTTGATACCAAGCAGGGATTTTCTTATCACTGCACTATATAGAGAACGTAGAACGCCGGCCGCGGCTCTGTATCTTCTAAGTCAATAAAATAATAAAAATCCGAAAACTTCAATATATCGGATAACGTGATGATCCAGAGAACTACGAGATCTTGCAGCTCATGATGCAGGGAAATATTGCTGGAAGTCGGAGACCTGGAAGAAGGAGGACATCATAGCCAGTCTACTGTAGAGCTATTCCCGGCCGCAGTAAATACAGTGATGACAGCCAATGTCTGTTGAACAGATAGGGCACCATGAGGCGAATATACATTGTCCATATAGTAGTACCTTCTTCTTCCTTGCACTGTCCCAAATCATTGCCTAGGTAGGCTGTTGGGGTCGGCTCTTCTCGTTCTTTCTCATCTTCTATCGTTTTGGAGCTTGGGTCATCCAGGAGTTCTTTGGTCTTCCTCTGGATGACTCCAATGAAGCTCCATAGACATTGCTTGCTTTACCGTGTGGTCTAGTGGTCTCCGTCTTATGTGCCCATACCATCTCAACTGTCGTTCCTCCAGCTTACTGTTTATGTCCGTGACATCCAGGCTACCACGAATGGGTGAACTTTTAATCCTATCTTTTAGTGTTACTCCTGCCGACCATCTAAGATTCTATATTGTTACATTTCATATTGTTCGTTTATCTTTAATATGTTTTATTTATATTATTATTTTTTAATTATTTACTGTAAAATGTGTTTAATGTAAGGTGTATAAAAATCCTTTTAATTTTCTAGTACTGTAAAAGCGCACTAGGGCGTTGATTAATAAATAAATAGATTTCTGCTGTTTCGAGTTGCCTAGAGTAGGAGTTGTGTATAGTCAACTAAAGATGTATCCACATACTTACATCATGTACCTAAATGAATATATATTGCTCTGTTCATAATTTACCCAGCTGCATGAATTGCATATCCGCTCCGCGATTTAATTTTGAAATATAACAATGTCAAATATAACAACACGAATAGGAATGAGCTGGGCTGCTTTTGGCAAACTCAAACATATCTTTGAGAACAAAAAGATCCCAATTAGCCTAAAAAGAGCAGCCTTTGAATCATGCGTACTGCCAGTGATGACGTATGGAGTGGAGATGATGACCCTTACAAAGAAAAGTGTAGAAAAGCTCAAATGTACGCAACGATCCATGGAGAGATCCATTCTTGGAGTAAACTAGAGTAGTGGATATCATGAATCTTGTAGCTAATCTAAAATAGCAATGGGCAGGGCATGTTGCAAGGCAGGATGCTACAAGATGGCCTCCCAGGCTCTGAAGTGGAGACCTTGGGAGAATAAAAGAGGCATCGTAAGACCTCAAAAGAGATGGGCCGACGATATAGCCGCTGTGGGGGGAAAGAAATGGCTACAATTAGCAAACAACAAGGAAGGATGGAAGGGTATGGAAGAGGCCTATATCCAGCAGTGGAGAGATGAAGGCTGATGAAGAAGAAGAAGAAGAATAACTTATTATATTGATATTTTTTGAACTTTTTTACTCATGTAGTTCTTGCCTCAGTTCTTATACTGTAAATAATACTAGCGTGTGAATTATTTATTTTATACGGGTGTTAATGAAGGTAGTGAGAATATATATAATATAAGTTTTTTTAATAAACTCTTTAATTTTAAATGGATTATGAATGTATGTTTGATTTTAAAAATGTTTTAATTTTTTCTGACGGTATCTGGATGGGGAGATTGTTGTAGTAGCTGATGGCTTTGTTAATGTGATGGTTCTGCATTTTCGTTGTTTTAAATTTAGACGTAATCATTTGGTTACCATTAGTTTATAGGTTTTGGTTCAGATTTTTCTCTTTAAATATTTTAATTAAGGAAACTTGCTTCATCCTATCTTGCACGTTTGGTATAGAAACAGTTTGTATAATGTATATGTATTATATAAAAAAAATTAATCTGGGAAGACTTCGGTGGCTGGGTCATGTGGAGAGAATGTCCGAGCATCAAGCACCAAAGTCCCTGCTGAGCTCAAGGCCAATAGGGCGAAGGAGCTTAGGAAGGCCAACATTAAGATGGAGTGACAACGTCCTCAAAGACATCTCTGCCTTGGAGCTTCGAAACTGGAGAGAGCTGGCACCAGACGGAGATGAGTGGAGGAAAATTATTGAGGAGGCCAAGAACCACCAAGGATTGTAGTGCCAAGAGTGATGATATTAATATACAATCTTTGGGATTCGATTCAGGCCCGGGCCGGACCGGTTAACTAGATGAAAACATCTCATTTTTACTTTCATTTCTACAAAAGCATAGAACACGCGCTGAGATTTTTCAAGGTGAATCACACACACACACACACACACACACACACACACACACACACACACACACACACACACACACACTGCCTTGGAGCTTCGGAACTGGAGAGAGCTGGCAATAGACCGAGATGAGTGGAGGAAAATTATTGAGGAGGCCAAGACATGATATGTATTATATAATGCATAAGATATACACATGTCCAAATATAAAACCATGTACCTAAATGACAATATATTGCTGTTTAAATTCGTCAACTAGCTACACGAATTGCATTCCATATCCAATATTGAACATTCGTTTCGCGATTTATAACTTATATATTGAGAAGTTCTTGTCACTTCAAGAGGAAAATGAATGAGAAAGTGTTTTAGATACTTAAGAAATCAAGGTGGTCCCCTTTGTTGGCGGCGGCGGTGTACCTCCCACCCGACGCCCATCGCTAGGCGCCCGTCGCCATGGAGACGGCGCCCTGCAGCCTAGCAACGGCGGCGTCGCTCAATCCGACGCCCACACGCGGCCGACGCCAAGTAATGAGGACTCTTCATTTATGCAACCTGTTATCGTGGCGATAAAAATAACGAGTGTTTTCACCTATCTGCTTTCTTTCCCACCTCTGCGCCGTCACAGGAGACGGTAGCAGACTGTACGTGCCTACACTTGTAAACAACTATCTACCGTGCTACGGAAAACAGCTGTCAGGTTCGGCACGCAAAAAATGTGGTGAATAATTCTATTTTAAATCTCACAGATACGAAGCTATATGTGTGAGAAACGTGTATGGAAGTCTTTTAAGAAAGAGGAGAAAATGAGTATGGAAACGATGGCCCACGGCTCAAAACCTGTCATTGGCTGGTTTAAGTGCTCACTTTATACAGTGTGACGTTTACCGATTCGATGAATGTTATGTGTAGGTACATAAAAATAATATTGCTCCATATTCTAGTCAAAATATAGTTAAGTCTCATTACATATACAGTATACAGGGTTATTTGGAAAACATTAATAACCTCGAAGGATTATATTCCTGCCTCGATTACGAGTCGAAAATGTTCCAGCTATCATGACCTAACATCAATAGTTTTGGAGATATGCGACATCAAAGTTTGCATTTTTTTTTCAATATTTCTGACTTATTTTTTTAAAAAGTTGGACTATCATTACAGTAACTTATATCGATTACGAAAAATTCATTCGTTTCAATACAAGTTAAATAAATATAAAAACCTTGAAAAATTTCCAATTGGAATTCGAAGGTTTTTATTATTTTATTTGACTTTTATTAAAGGGAATGAATTTTTCATATTCGATATAAGTTACTGTTATGACAGTTCAACGTTTTACAAAAAATAAGTCAAAAATATTGAAAAAAATGCATACTTTGATGTCGCATATGTCCATAGCTTGAATATTTTCGACTCATAATCGAGGCAGAAATATAGTTCTTCGAGGTTATTAATGTTTTCCAAATAATCCTGTATACTGTTTCATTGTCAAATTTCAACCACAGATGGTAATAACTAGTTGTATTGAATTAAGTGAGCTATGTACTTATATCTGTAATGAATGAATATAAAGCTGATCGTAGCATAATTCATAGAAATAAAACAGGGTCGCTCAGGTGGTTTGGGCATGTTGAGCGAATGAATGAGGAAATAATAGTAAGAAAAATATATAATGCAAGTGTTGACGGTGCCAGAAAGAGAGGGCGATCGCGGAAGACGTGGCATTACCACATTACACAGATACTGGAAGATGGTCCCGTTAGAAGCCTTAACAACCGTCGAACTTGCATGCGAAGATGTATGAATGTGGATGAGGCGAGAGTTGTATGTCAGGACAGAAGAGTATGGCACCCTATCCTCTCTGCCTATAAGCGAACGTGCGATCTGTGTGGAGTATTCTTGAGTGCGAAGTTAGTACGAATTACGAAACAGTGTTCCAGTTAAGTTACTGTCCAGTGTCCCTGCTAAAAATAAAAGTTTAATTAACATTGAATGTTTAATTTGAAATCGTGACAATATTAATTTGAAAATCTATGCTCGGGCTTTAAAATTAAATACAAAAACGTTTATCTAAATATTGTTTATTACATAGTGGCGCTTTTGTTTAGTACCTGATCCCCCATACTTAGTAATTCTGTCAATACTTTTTGGAGGCGGTACGTGCGTCTACTGTCTTTTTTGCCAATTTCGGTATTTACGTCTATATATTTACGGTGTAAAAAAGTATATAAATAAATTTTCGTTCATGTAACGTGTTTTGTATTCAAGAAGCCGTCGACTAATTTCCATCTCTTTCCACGATCGCTGGTCCTTCACTCTTAATATGTAAAACTCGACAGGGAAAGTAGAAGATTGTTGAAGAAGGAGGAGGACTCGGCGACAATATTAATGGTGGGGGCGAAGAGGAAGAAGTGGGGGAGCCTAACAAGTTACGTGATGCTGTTAATTTGTTAGAGAATTAAAGATATTCGCTTTCTCGGCGGGTGTTTTGAACGAAAGTAAAAAAAACACTCTAAAATAGCTAGAATATACAGGTATATTTGGAAAACATTAATAACCTCGCAGGACTACATTCCTGCCTTGATTGCGAGTAGAAAATGTTCAAGCTGTCATGACCTAATATCAATAGTTAAGGAGATATGCGACGTCACTTGGAATAATTGAAGACCCCATGGCAAGAAGTTGTTCACTAACATTCAAGTCATTTTGAGATAGTTAGACATTTGCATGTCGCCTTTGAAAAATATGTTTTATTGCTAATTCAAGATTAATTTTTATTGATTTATCACACTAAAATATCAAAAAAAGTGTTTACAAAGTAAAAAAGTTGCATTTATGCATAAAAAATAAAATAAAATGTTGTTAACAACCATTTTTTCGCCTCTGGTACTAATTTTTAATAGAGTAACACCTTTTTAAAATTGGTAAAACACGAACATCAAACAACCAATATCCAAAATTACAAACTACTTGGCATGTTAATTAATAATACAAAACATGGTATGTACCATTTAAAATTATTGAAAAATAATGTATATAATAATAATAAGTACATATTTTAATAGTCTTCAAATAAAAACAAATATATGACAGTACTGCCAGAGTAAAGTTTATATTAACCATAAATTTTCCAATTAAATTAAAAGGAGTGTTAATTTCAGAATGATGGCATGAACATGTTATTATTGAAGATAACATGTTCTTCCCATTAGTAACCGATTTGATTTTTATGAAAAAGTGTAGTTAACATGTTCATCCCTATGATTTGAACATGTTTTAATTATTTTTAATTTCTGAATTTTTTTCCGATGGAAAGAGCGTACAATATTTAGTTTAGACGGCTTATTCACTCATTTTTGACAAAATTGTTAGTTAACAACTTCTTGCCATGAGGTCTTCAATTCTTTGTCAAAATGTGCATCTGACGAACGCCTCTTTGGCGAAAGTTGTTGCCTAGTGTAACTTTTGTGGCTGACCTATAAAGGGATAATTTATTGAAATTCATAGACATTTTTTGTCGGAGTAATTCCAGTAGAATTTTGTAATTTTGCGGCTTGCCGTCAAAAAAAACTTTGGATCAATTTTTGACCCTTTTCCCGTGATCCAATCGAGCTGAAACTTGGCAAGTAGACACGTGGCGACGATCAAGAAGATCTATCAAATTTTCGTTAAAAAAAATTAATAATTATAGTATAATTTTGGATTTTTATAAATTTTATTGGTTTTTTCAAACTGGAATCATTAGAAAAGTTTGATTAGCAACGGCGGCCCGATAACGTCGCGGAATATTTTCTAAATTTGAATTACTCCGTCGGTATACATAATAGATACTTCACTACGAATGTCGAAAATCTAAATTGACTGACAAATGTTTTAAGAATTTAATCTTCAAAGCATGAAGTGTCTTATCAAAGCTCAAAGACCGACACGGTATTGCGAGCCAATATTTAACCACAACACAAACACTCACAACAACACATCAGCCCTGATGATGGAACCTGCAATGGGATCCAAAACGTCGGCCCGAAAGGTCGTAACAACAAGGCATAATACCCCAGAAAACACAAATATGAAAATTCTTTCGATGTTACACGGGACAAAAGTTTATTAAGAAAGGTTGGAAAGCAGGGTGGGTGTCACTCCGTGTCTAATTTTCGTTTCTGCTTCGGGACTCGAAAATGTCAGTAAGTACCTGTCTTGTGGAAAAGCAATTTAAAAATAATAAGAAAATAAGGATCGCGAGCTTCCCTCTGATTAATTAAATTAATACCTCGAGGCTTTTGCAGAACGACTTAGCACCTCGCCGTCGGGCTTTTAATTGAGGGTCCACTTCAGACCAGACCCCTTCAGAACGCCTCGCAGCATGGAGTACGTCATCATCATCATCTTTATCCCCTTGTCCTGGTAGTGTTGGAGGCCCAAAGACGCGACAAGGTGCCTCCAAATTGCTAGTGCTGCTTCCATATGTGTTAACCAGTTTAATTAATGCATCATGCGTATGATGACCAAGAAATCTAGAATGTTTCCTTCAGATGATTTGTTTGGGATATTTAACGTTCTTGACCCGAGATAATTATACCTTAAAACCATATTTATAAAATTCCACAAGGACAAGGTGAATTTTAATCGTACACAACAAACACGGGTTACAAGGCTGGCAAATACAATTAATTTCGAGGTACCTAATAGGAAAACGTCTTTTGGGCACTGCCCCGCTTGTTTTTAATAAGTTACCTAATGAAACTAAAGAAATAACCCTACACAAACCTTTTAAACATCATATTACTAATTTTATAAAAATATCAGATAGAAGGTATCCTGAAGAAGTGATCTGCCCTTGACCTCTGAATTGGCAAAAAGTGATTTATATAATTTAAAGTATACTTTAATATAATATTTATTTTTGTAACTACTTAAATTCTTATCTTAATTTAGTATGTATATTTTCTTTTCTTTTTCTTTTCTTTTAGATTTAGATATTCCTATGATTTACTTTTTTATTATTGATCTACTTTCATTCTTATGCTTATACTTTCTTTGATTGTCATTTGTTAATATTAAATAAATACCATATGAGAATAACTGCCACAGAACAGGATTTTACCTAGTGCGGCAGTTATTAGAAACCTGTATTAACAAATGTGAATAAACAATAAAAATAAACAAATAAATAAATTAGGGGCGACTCATCGGTAGCCTCCCTTCTGGGGTTGCCAGGAGAAAAATTCTTGGTACTCGTTCATAAATAATGAATTCGTGTTATGCAGGCGCGTGCAGTGCATATTAAAGCATGACTGTTTCGTAATCGCCGCGCGCGGGCCGCGCCATGATTCTGATGGTTGGGCTGACACCCTATGTGTTCTGCACCAACAGCTAGCCAGGATTCGAATTTTTTTAAATCCGCCCAGTGACAGTTGAAAAGCGTGTCGGTGTCCATTTCGGTGAGAACCGACATTATTCTTCGTGTGTTGAAGTTCAGTTCATATTAGCCTTCCGAAAGAGACAGATCGATCCGTTCCGGATTCGACGAAGCCAGAAGAATTGGTGATTGAATCGGCACCCGACGTACCAGGAAAACGTACAATTTGTCCACTGTTAATTCCAGACCCGCGTGCGATGGTGGCGACCTGTCCGTCACTGTACACATGACTTTTACGTAAACTTCTTCTTCTTCTTCTACCCCTTATCCTGTTGTGTTAGGGTCCCTGCACCTCGTAAGAGGTTTCAACTCTTCCTATCTGGAGCTTCACTCTCCACGTCAGTCGCAACCTCGCTTCGCAGCAGTCCTCCAACTGTTTCCGCCAGCTGCTCCTAGGACGACCCATCTGCAAGATATGTCCCAGCCACCGTAGCTGTTTCTCGATAAATAACAATAAGCGTTCCACTTCGAGACTTTCTCTAATTTGCGTTTCTGATTTTGTCTCTTCTGGTAACTCCTAATATTCCTCGTAGAAATCCCATCTCGGCGGCCTGTAGCCTTGAGCGGGTTCTCTCGGTCAAGATCCAGTGCTCGTGGCCGTACACTAGGGTTGGCCTGAAAACTAGCTGCCAACTTTGCTCGCTAGCTGAGCTCCGCTTTTCTTTTACGTAAACATATATCGAAATTGAATGTTTAAGCGACAATTTTTTTTTTAAATATTCAAATCTGAATGATATGGCAATTATTATGATAGAGAAAAGTAACCCACCATAGCTCCCATATCGGCTCTACACTTTCGTCACCCATGTTCGGCATTTTTTAATGCCAAAGTGGCCGTACTCAACGCCCCGCTGACACTCGTGGGAATGTCAGCGAGACGAGGAGGCGTCCACACAAAACCTCTTCTCTGTCTCCAAGGTGCAGGGACAAATGACAATTGGAACATACTTATTATCCATTAAGTGGGAAAAGTAAGCATTAGTAAATAAATAGGATGTATAAAATAACAATTAATCAAACTATGAAAATAAATATCCAAATGTTGTCGCATATTCTACACCTATGCGCATATCTCTGATATTTTAAATTCCTGTTTAGCACAATATAAAGATTCGCTACTAAAAGCTCTACACCCTGCCGTCCTGAATTCATAATGCAATCACAAACAAATTATTTTACCTATTTGTTTAACCTTGTATATATTTCAACTCCTTTTTCTAAATTATGTTTTATCTTTCATACTTCACACTATTATAACTTTAAACAACTATCTATGTTGTATTAATTCTGTAATTTTGTGTCTGTTTTACTCTTTGGATTTTTTGTATATATTATTATTTAAAAGGTACTTCTGTGCCGTGCATTGAATAAATAAATAAACATTACATACAAACATACATGAGGGCAAGTACTCTCTTATGGTGAAGAAAGTCCAAAAGAAGTTTCTGAGATATCTTTACATGAGAGAGTACGGGCATTATCCTTGGCTCTACCCAACCGAGTTTCTCCAGGGTATTCTTGGCTACAATAGTCTAGAGACTAGAAGGAATGTGTATTTGATTACACATTTTTATCGATTGTTGCGCGGTATGATCGATAATCCTGAAATTATGCAGAGCATTGGTTTGTATGTTCCTGATAATTACATAAGACATCGTCAGCATAGATTGTTTCACATTCCAATATACAGGACCAACCTGCCGATGATTATGCCTGTTGGAAGAGCCACAGCTATGCTGAACACAATCTCTTTGGGTATTGATGTATTCCATGTGTCTGAGGGGGTTTTCCCAAGCGCGATTCTCCTACACCTTTGACCAGATTTTATGTTATTTTTAATTTATTAAATATTTTTATTTTGATATATACTTCCATAATATGTATGCCTTGAACAATTAGTTTGTAATGTTCATATTATTAAATAAATTGAATTGAATTCCTTATAGTTTCAATTTTGCAGTTGTGATTTAAAAATAAGTCGCCTCTGACACCCCTCTGCCCTCCCCCATCCTGCCCAATCCCTCCTTTGATCAGGCCGCATGGCTTGTGATCGCTACATCTTGCGATACCACACTTCACAGTCTCCTTCGTACGTCCAAACCAGAAATTCTCTTTCCCGCAAACTACCTCAAAGTTATACTAAATTAATCTGGTCGCTAGACAGACTGCCTTCGTGTGCGTTGCCTTCGAAACGTGGTCAGAATTACACCGCAGTTTCGCTGAACTCGGATGAACTTAACAAGATAAAGGGTCAAACTGCAAAACAGCTTCAAACTGGAATTAAACCCCGTCATTTTCACTCGGGGCGTGCGAATTCTTAGACCAGGTCTTGCTTTCCTCGTGTATTCTAATGTTCCCTCGAGATTACGGCGCAAAGCAAGTTTTCATTAGATTAAGTTGCGAGTCCTGTAAAGTTTTTCAAAGGGCATAAATTTTCACTTTAACCTTTTGCGTACTGAGTTAATCAACATTAATTTAATGATGTCTATGTGACAAAAATTCAGCACTGTTCTGAAAAATGTCCTTAGGTTTTACGACACGCGCCTGGTCAAAGAAGCAATTGAAATATACGCACAGTCCGACATCCGTTAGTAGATACGCAACACACTACATCAAGACACAGACACTCTGCTTTCGACACGGTACTGCAATCCAGTACTTGCCCTAACACAAACTTGGACACACCCTGACTTCGGTGCGGTATTGCAAGGCAATACTTAACCTACACTTCAACACACACCCATCAAATCAGCCCTGATGGTGGACCCTGCAATGGGATCCGAAACATCGGCCAGAGAGGTCCCATATACACGGCAGAATATCACAGAAAACTATACACAGAAGGAACTGTTAAATTTGGACAACTTACTTACTTACTTACTTACCATCACGCCGTTTCCCCGAGGGGGTAGGCAGAGAGGATAGAGCGCCATACTCTTCTGTTCTGACATACAACTTTCGCTTCGTCTACATTCATACATCTTCGCATGCAAGCTCGACGGTTGTTCAGACTTCTAACAGGACCATCTTCCAGTATCTGGTTAATCTGGTCATGCCACGTCTTCCGTGGTCGCCCTCTTTTTCTGGCGCCGTCAACACTTGCATCATATATCTTTCTTACCATTCTTTCCTCATTCATTCGCTCAACATGCCCAAACCACCTGAGCGACCCTATTTTTATTCTCTGTATGCTACGATCAGCTTTACATTCATTCCTAATATCTTCATTCTTTACTCTATCATACATGGACTTACCACACATACGTCTAAGTTTGGTCAAGTCATAAATTTGGACAAACTCAAAATATTTTGAATGAAAATACTGGTCTCATCATCACTCTTGGCACTACAACCCCTGGTGGGTCTCGGCCTCCTCAAGAGTCTTCCTCCACTCATCTCGGTCTAGTGCCAGCTCTCTGCAGTTCAGGAGCTCCAAGGCAGATGTGTCTTTGAGGACGTTGTCGCTCCAGCTTAATTTTGGCCTTCCTAAGCTCCTTCGCCCTATTGGCCTTGAGTTCTCAGTTGATGTCTCATTAGTGACATCTGTGGTCATTTAAGGGGAATGATAAAGCTTTGGTGCCGGCCGCGCTGAGAATTGTTGCAACATATAAATGTTTACAACAAATAATACAACTTACAAAATTTAGTAGACGTGGTATTCTATCATGGGTGGAAATGGCGAACGTTACATTTTGTAAAGTGATCACTAAAGCCAGCCGTTTGATAGGTCGTAAGCTCTATGTACACCCAAAGACTTCTATACCTACTTTCCCAAAAAAAAAAAAAAAATTCGTCTCTGTGAGACTTCTATAATATATTGATTGATTTATTTATTTGTGTCTGCATACGGTGCATAGTACCTTTAAAAAAAAATGAGTAAAAAACAAAGATACATCCTCACAGTTTAAACACAATTAAGAAAATGTACAAAAGAAAGCAATTAGAATGACAATCACGTATTAAAATAAATAAATTATAAAAAATTTTGTAATAACAAACATACACAGAAAATTAATTGAATAAAACACTAAATGATGTAAAAAATAAAAGAGTCAATCCATGAGAAAAACAGCGAAACATTATTTGATTTTAATATATAAACTTTCGCTGTCCTAGAATCGACTGAATGTTTATTTTTAAAGTAGTAAAGTTATCGTGGAATGTAACTAAAAACTCACTGTACTCGTCGCCCAGTCTGTGTAATCTATGCAGTGATGAGTGTATGTGGTAGTTAGTTCACGTATTATCTTAATAAAATATAACTTTTGAACGGAAATCTGAGACGTACATATGCCACCCTCTTCTTCGGATAACAATCAAAATGCATAATTATCTATGTCTGTCACTAATGGAAAAATCTTTATATTGCTAAAATGAAATTAGAGAAGTATTTTCTATCGGTCCTGATCTATGGCAATTGGCATTTTGTATTGAAAAATTCAAAAAAAAATTCTATATGAAAATTATATATTAACTTAATCAAATTTAGGCTTCCTAGGCTAGCAAACAGATACGAGCAACTTAAGGTCTTTGCCAACAACTTTATAATACTCAAATATATTTTAAAAGGTGTATTGAAAGATTACTAGTAATTATCAAATTGAACTTAAATAATTGATTTGTATTATTTTGATTATTGGTTGAGTGAGATGACTAACTGTTATGTAACATTTTTATTATATTATGACTTTCTAAGCGTGTGAAATTGCTTTTCACTTTATTTTATTACTTTTTATTTTTTGAATTTTTATTATATTATGTTTTCCTTATCCTTGTGCTTTGTTATATGCTTGCTTTTTACTTTTTACTTTATACTTTCCATTATATAAATGTACACTTTACCTATTTGTTTGTAAAAGCCCTGTAGGGCGTTGATAAATAAATAAATAAAAAGTTTCGGCCATTGTTGTCGATATACTTTTGGCATTTTAATGGAAGTCTTGCCTTCCATGCCTTTGCTCTAAGAATCGTGGAGAAGTAGTGGACTAGAGCAATTGACAAGTCTCGTTTGTTTGATAGCGACTTTATCAATCATCGTTTTAAATATACGACAGTAATCTGCAGTAATTGATGTGCCATATCTCAAGAAACTGTAACAGAGCATGCCAACATAGGTCCACAATATAGTTACAAGCTGTGTCTCTTGACTCAATTTGCGTTTGTGATATTATTTGGCTGCCTCCCTTGCAACCATTGCAACAAACATTTCAGATTATCATACAGCATCCACTTTTCATCATAAGTAACAATCTGATTCAGAATTCTCTCATTTTTGTGCCGACTCGACAGATTAAAGCAAGCCTCGATTCGAGTCGCTGTTTTCCTTCAGTAAGTTACGGTACCCACTTTGCGAGCTTCTTTATTTTCCCAATTTGATGAAAATGAATCATTGTCATTTTATTTTTTCAATTGATTAAGCAACATTGTGGATTGAAATTTAAAAAAAATATTGATTGTATTATTTGTATGAATCTACTTATATTATTTGATTAATTACACCTACATGTTTCGGAAATACCTTTCCATCGTCAGAGTGTTTTATATATATATATATATATATATATATGTTTTGCTTGAGGTTTCCGCGAGCGTTATTGTATGTAACAAAAGGAACTTCTGGAATCCCTCGCGTTTTCTGTAAATGGTCTCCGTGAGAAGAAGTTACACTGAACTGAACTCGAAGTATGACAGCCTTATTGGTGGGGGACTTTCATGTCACCCGCGAACAAGTACGGCTAGTCCGTAACTTTTGAGGCCTTTTTAGCCTTGACAATGGCACGTGATACCGTGTCGAAACGTCGGCCTTGGTCTTCTCACGGAGACCATTTACAGAAAACGCGAGGGATTCCAGAAGTTCCTTTTGTTACATATATATTAATATACATATATATATATATATATATATATATGTCTAAATATCAAACCATTTCTAAATAAAAATGCGTATATAGATATGCGGTACCTACCTAGTGCGGCAAAATTCAATAATAAATAAATGCACATACATTTTCTTTACTTGTATTTACTAATATTAATAAATATATAGTTATTAGCTTTTTAAATTTTGATGTTCATTTCTGTTGCAGCTCAATTGATATTTTTAATTGCGAGATGTTGAATGTTACACATCATATGCCACTACTGTAACTATTTGTTATTAGATTAAAAGTTTTGATACTCATTTATGATTTGATAACTCTTTCGTACTAAGGCTTTCATTCTGACCGACATAAGTTTAAACAATTTACGTCAAAGCCTTGAGAGCCCACTCGAGCTTGATTTGAAAAGCAATATACGTTACGTACACGGCAGAGTGTCCCAGAAACATAAAAACATATGTGGCATATCACTTAGATGATCACTTTGCCCCGGCGACCTCAGGAGCGTTATAAATTGCAGAACTCCGCGAAATAACTTTTGATTGCTGGCCGCGAGATAACTTTTGATTGCTGGCCGGAAACTTTTGTTTTCCTTCTGTCGGAAAATGATCCGGTTAACCTAATTCAAACAGTCAGTTTTCATTTTGTTGGCTGACAAAGTAGCGGTCCGTGTGTACACGAACAAGCGACTCCCGACTGTATAACATAGTTTAAATTAATTTAAGTTAAACTCTAGTTTTAAGTAAAAATCGGTCACTTTATATTATACTAGCTGTGCCCGCAGCTTCGCCCGCGTGGAATTTTGAGACTGTAATGTCATTTAATTGGTGGTTACAAAATGTCCTCTTTTAGTCGGTAACTGATTCGTAGTTGATGTCGTCATCATAAAAGGGGTGTCAACAGAATGACACATGTCAGATTTCCACGGTCGCTATTATTGTTATTACGTTGCTTTGGAAAAATAAAGGGAGTTATTCTTTGAGACCCGAAAAAGTATTATTTCAGCCATACCCGTCAGACCAGGATATAACAGAGACTATAAGAGTTTCAGTGGAAAATTAATATAATCTAAGCTACTCGTCCAAACAATGCTGTGTACAAGGCAATTTTTATCTTAACAAAATTTTCCTGACAATAAGCAAATATATTTTGTTAGGAATTAAACATTACCTACTTAAATTACTCCCGACAGATTAAAATTAATTTTAACTATCTATTTTATTCATATTTTATCAATTTGTGAATTAACATAGACATATGTCAATGGAAACTTCTTTGTAGACTTTTTTAAGCTGTACAAATTTTCTATAGAATACATTAATATATCTTTTATTGTTAAGGCAGCGTTCGTAAGAAACGCATACGCTCGACAGTTTTTTCGTCGACTTACGTTGCAAACTTGGTCTCCACGAAAAGCCCTCTTACTTTAACGAGTTGAGTTATAGCCTGCGTCCACACAGAAGGTCTATTTTAAATATTGGTGAAAGAATTTCTGAAATCGGATGAGTGGTTTCGGAGATATTACCCCCTACAACTAAACTTACAAACTTTACCTCTTTATAATAGTAACTAGTATAGATTAAATAAAACACATTCTTATTATGAAGTTGCAATTTCGAACAAAGTTTTGTGAATTAAAGAGTTAAGGTGGTTATTACGGTCGTTAGACATATTTAACTGTAACTGGTTAATTGTAACTGGTTGGATATTTTATACGAACCGTATGTTTTTCCGAGAAACGATTCTCGACGTTTCGTTGAATTCTTATTCAACGTCGTCAGGAGGACGACCTTTACCCGCGGAGGTAGAGGGCGGACTGATTACTGCTTTCGAGGGCGTAAATTATATGCACTTTGTTGTGGAGTGTTCACTTCTTCTACAATAGAGATCGCCAGTGTGCAATATGTACTAGTTACGTCGGCGGACTTTACTGCGACGTCTCACAAGGGTTGAATCAATGTCATAAGAACAGGGCGCCAAATACTCGATAGTTTGTAACTGTCATCTCTATTGAAATTGGGATGTTTGTATATTTCAATGGACTCCCTCACTAATCTGGTTATAAGGTGCGGTTCTGTCGATAAGATTTTCGTCTTGTCAAATCTGATGAAGAGACAGAGATTCCCTTTGGATGCATGTTCGCAGATTGCCGATATATTGGAGTTGTTGTTTTTAATTGCTCCAATATGTTCCTTCAATCGTGTAGCGATATTGCGTTTGCTTTGTCCTACGTAGAACGCTCCACAATCGCATGGCACTTTGTATAAACCTGGAGAGCTGTTATCTTACACGCCCTCGAAAGTAGTAATCAGTCCGCCCTCTACCTCTGCGGGTAAAAGTCGTCCTCCTGATGACGTTGAATGAGAATTCAACGAAACGTCGAGAATCGTTTCTTGGAAAAACGTACGGTTCGTATAAAATATCCGCAACCAGCTACAGTTAAAACGTTTTGTGATTTTTTTAATCAATTAGAAAAGACATACTGAAAAATCATATCAAAAAACAGTCCATTTGTAGTTTGCAACATCTTCATCTCTTGGTCCATCATTTAGATGTCTTCATCAGCTTCGGATTTCTGATTCGGGAGACCCATCATCCGGAAGAGGATTAGCATCGATATTCATCTGTAATTCTGCAGGATTGATTGATTATTCAGACCTTTGGATGCTGACGTCTTCAGTTGATTACAAGGATAAAGGATTTAATGGAAACATTTCGGTTTCATCAAAATCAATATATATATATATATATATATAAAGAAACCCGTGTTTCCCTAGCCGCCAAGTTTTCTCCACAACCAGCCACAACCACCCACCGATGGTTATGGTGGTGGATAGACCTTAGTGTCACATCGAAAATATGCGAGTTTGGTGGAGGTGGCTGTGCGTGGGTGGGAGTGGGTGACGAAAATGTGCTTTCTAGCACATTGTTTTGTTATGGAAAGGCCGCAAATGCTTCAGATTGTTTCAAAATAGGCGCGCCGACTGTGTCGGTGAGTCTAAAAGGTTCCGGAAAAAGCTTCCTTAGAAAGTTCTGGAAGAAGAAGGTTCTAGAAAATTGCCGAAAGGTTCTAAACATAGTGGCGAAATGTGTCGGTGAGTCTTAGAGATTACTGTACATTTGATAAATTTCTTGAAAGTTCCGGAAGGAGAATGTTTTAGAAGGTTCGCGAAAGTTCTATGACGATCCAAATAGTGTACTAAAAGTCTACGCGCGCGAAGCCGCGCGGGCACAGCTAGTCGTTTTATATTTTGTTTTCCACAGTATTGACAATAATGTCGCTTTCAAAGTAGCTTAGCGAAAGTATGTTTCCGTCGCGTCAAATCGGCAAAGCAAATTGATTGACCGATCATCTGCGTAGTGTGTTTGGTAAGCGCACATTGTATGGAAAGAAATGTAGCGGCGTTCCGCGACCGAAGAGACGCGGCGGAAAATTCACATAGTGTGGTGCTGGCCTTGGTGTAAAAAATCAGCAAAAAAAACGTTACATTTAGATGTAAGTGTTTTACCCAATACTTTGCATCGATTTTTTTTGGTTTTGAAAAATATTTCTAAATTTAGATAAATTCTCTATTGGAGAATCAAACCTTGCCAACTACGCTGGCAAGGAATCATGCAAACCGTGAAAGAACAGTTTAATATAACTTCATATCTTTAGTATGAAAGTATGTTCAAAGAGTACCATTACTGAATTTTGTCCCCAGAGGGATGGTTAAATAATTAAGCATTAATTGAAGAAGTCCCATAGAGACATGGTAATGGTGGGTTAATTAGTTGATTTTTTTAAGTGTATTTTCATTTAACCAATGAGCGCGCTCGGAAAACGCGCGATGGAAAAAAATCGTCGTTAATTAACAAATCAATGTCCAGGAAGTACCATCACAGCGAAGACGCACACCACCAGCCGAAGCTTCTGATTTTGTATATATGTTGCGAGGTGTCAAGCGTGTGGATGTCGTAACTTTGATATAATTTGGCTTGTATCTTCGAAACTATCTGATAAATATTTAATTTTTTTTTACATTAATGTAAACAATAACTACCCTTAGTGATTTACATTCTCAAATTTTATCTAATTTATGTGATTATTTTTAAATTCTTATTCAAAGTTTTCATACAATATGTATGGCGGCACACTACCGCCATCTATAAAAATAAATAAAAACATAAAATTGACCAAGCACATTTCTAAACAAAATGCATGTGTAGATATATACGGTACCTACCTAGAGTTATGTCAAATGTTACACATCACATGCGACTATTGTAAGGCTCGTTCGTTTTTTTTTATCTAAGCTTTCTGGGGTTTGATAGAGCCCCGCCCTCCCGGAATCGACCATTCAGATCCCCGCACAGCATTAAAATAAAGTGTGATTTGTCCTCAGCACGCGACTCATTACTTTTAAAGAGCAAGGCCAGCGGCGGGACCTCGCAGTTACGGAGAAATATCGCTCATTTACTTTCTTCGCGGGGTTTAACTAATGAGCGTACGCATATAAAAATACTATTCTTACGCGCGCCGCTGGAAAACTGTCACGGGGCTAGTTTTTGCATTTGATTTTGATTTTGATTTGTTTTTAAACTGAAAAAATTGCGCGCTTTTTATTTCCTGTTAGGCATTTCTGTCCTTTTTTACGAAGTCACTGCCACAGATTGCAGGAAAGCGAGAGGAAAGATGTAACACATCAAAAAATTAACTAAATAACCCACCATTACGTCGTTTCTTGGCAGTCAAAGGCAATTGCCACAGACAGAGAGACACTTCATCCTTTTTTTTTCCCTGGTGTCATCTAATGAATAATAGTAAAGTAGGATCCTGGCTGGAACTGCCGACAAATTGAACTAAAACCACAACGATTTTAACTTCACCTTTGCTGACAACTTGAAATAGATTCTTTTATCGTTCGAAATGAGAATTATATATACACGAAACGGAATTATAAATTGAGCACGACCAAAAGGAAAATTCTTCAAAATAGCGAACAAAACGAATAAAGATAAAAAAATCTGGCTCGAAGCTACGTATTATCAGGATAACATGATCTAAAAAAAGCTTAAAATGCTCTCTGACCAACTGATTCTAAAAAATGATAAAAATTCTACCCTTTTCCGATTATCTTCCCTTTTATACTATCTGGACATTTATTTTCTCAATACAAAATATAAAATAACAAATATCATGTGTGTTCCAAACATTTCTTCATTCAAAATTTTCAATAATTAAAATGTGTATTGGCGAGTTCTTACTCCCATAAAATAATACAGAAGAACACAATTTTATTCAATAAATAAACAAGGTACATAATATAAAAAACTAACCCATAAAAAAGTTTTTATTATACTCCCTTTCTCATTGAATCAGGTTTCGTGCCTACGGCACGCGTCGGGGTCGTTATTCATTTGTATTGATTCTAATTTTAAAAACCATTAAAATTTCGAAAAATCCAAAATTAAGCCGCGAGTCTGCCTGCAAAGTTTCTGCTCGATTGGATCACGGGAAAAGGGTTACAAATCGATCCAAAGTTTTTCCTGCAGACTTTAAACCGCAGGCGCTACGAGTTAAAAGAAAGGGAGTAAAAACAATATCAATTAAAATGTGTATTGGCGAGTTCTTACTCCCATAAAATAATACAGAAGAACACAATTTTATTCAATAAATAAACAAGGTACATAATATAAAAAACTAACCCATAAAAAAGTTTTTATTATACTCCCTTTCTCATTGAATCAGGTTTCGTGCCTACGGCACGCGTCGGGGTCGTTACTCATTTGTATTGATTCTAATTTGAAAAAACCATTAAAATTTCGAAAAATCCAAAATTAAGCCGCGAGTCTGCCTGCAAAGTTTCTGCTCGATTGGATCACGGGAAAAGGGTTACAAATCGATCCAAAGTTTTTCCGGCAGACTAGAAAGGGAGTAAAAACAATATCAATTTAGAAGACATTATCATTATGTACAGCATTTGCTAAATTATTAAGTTTTATAAATCCGCTTCAGAATGAAATATTTTAGAAGAAACACTAAAGTTTAGTCGAATGAAATTAAAATTAAAAATAAATAAAGTTTTTTTTTCAATCTTGCAACATTACATGGACACTCCAAAATTGACAGAGGTTTCTATGAAACAAAGAAATTCAAACGACATTTGAAAACCTGGCTGAAGTCTTTTGTTTATTCGGAGATCACCATTTCTTTTAAATAGTGGATTATCTAGATCTAGGGGAGGGATGCTTCCTTGGACCACGTTCTCTCCGACAGCCGTCATCTCAAGACCACATCTCGCATAATGTCTGGGAAAAGAATTCTATTATTTAAATTTTCATTTGTTTAAAATACGGTCCCGTTGCCAGACAGCGTCGAAATAAATTGCGTGCCTTGTATATTCAGAATTTTCTTTTTTAATATAGCTAATCTTTATAATAGCGGTCAATTTAATCAAGGCGCTGCGTGTTGTGTCATAAATAAGTTGCTTGATTAAATATCTTAAATCAGGAATATTGACAAAATTTTGATTTTTCTGTATTTATTTTTAAATTTTAATATCTCTTTTTTTGACTATTGAAGTAAAAAAATTGGCGAACATGTAAAAAAACTATAAAAATAAAAGATTTAAAAAATTGTGTTTTTTTAAATATTCATTATATCGTAAGTATACAAAATGACAGATTGCAATTATTTTAATAAATTTGGGATAATCGTTGACTTTGTATATTACTGAAAAAAAGACCTTCATTAAAGGCGCACAAAGTGGAGCAATTTTCTTCATTTTTAAAACATTGTAGGTTTGGTAATTTGTTAACTGATTAATGTAATATTATTAATATTTAAAGCATTAACTTTGTGGTTAGACATAATAACAGAATGTTAGTAAACTTAGTAAAAACCACTACCAGATTAACGGTCACTCTCTCTCGTTAGACTCCTGAATTGTTCAGTAGGCTATAATCAGTGCATGCTTGTCTCTGATAAGATTAACACGCATGTGATCAATAGTGGTGATAGTTTAACAATACTATGGTTGGGGTGTATGGTGTTGTGAATATAGTAGTGTAGTGTTGGTCCTGACGAAGAGACGGGTACGTCTCGAAACCGGTAGACCGTAAATCTGGTAGTGGTTTTTACTAAGTTTACTAACATTCTGTTCTTCTGTTTTTATTTTAAAATTATTATATCTATTTTTTTGACTATTGAAGTAAAAAAGTTGTCGAACATGTAAAAAAAAAAATATAAAAATAAAAGATTTTTAAAAAATTGTGTTTTTTTAAATATAAATTATATTGTAAGTATACAAAATGACAGATTGCAATTATTTTAATAAATTTGGGATAATCGTTTACTTTATAATATTATTAAAAAAAAGACATTTCGCAAAGCCATTCAGTCATAAAAGGTCCACAAAGTGGATTAATTCTCTTCATTTTTAAAACATCGTATTTTTGGTAATTTATCAACTGATTAAATAATTTAGTTTGTGTAATTTTAACATGATATCTATGGTTAAAATATATGGAACGCGATGAATAAGTTTTAAAATGATATATTTCCATACAAAAATGTAATAAAAAACGAAAGAGAAGACGAGGAAAAATTGTGAAATTCGCTCACTTTTCCCATTCCTTTTCAACTTTTATTGAATTTTCTTTTCTTTCTTTGTGTCGCTAAAGTTTTTTTTCCAGTTGAGGTCTATTACGATTCAGGTCATCAGTGACCTGTTGATATTTCGTATATTACACATCCGTATATTACACACGTATATTACATTATATAAGACATCCAGCTTACAATTATTTTTATTATCGGATCAAAACGTGGTGGTGTTTTCGTAAAGATAAAATCGCAAAATATTTTAACCCTATCGCGAATCGCGTACCTTTTCGAATCCCTCCAGGATTCGGATTCCCTGAGTCCCTACGGGTCCAGACGTTATCCTGATCCTAGTTCATGGCTCCCGGACGGTACCCTGGAAGCTGAGATTGTGGATCAGGACGGGTCGTATGGTAATGGGGTGTTTGGCCTCTCGAGGGTGCAGGGCAGTGACGTCTGTAGATTAAAAACCACCCTTATTATTTTTCGTCGTCCCCCTAAAAAAAACCGAGCGAGCCTTACAGTGGTCGCGTATTATGTGTAACATTTGACATCTCACAATTAAAAAAACTAACCCATAAAAACCAAGTTTTTACAATACTCCCTTTCTCATTTTCGGGTTTCGTGTCTTCCATATGCGTCTGAATCTCCATACAAGTTGTATGAAAAAGCCATTAAAAAATTTTTTAACGAAAATTTAATAGATCTTCTTGATCGTCGCCACTGCTTGACGCCGTCTGCTTGCAAAGTTTCAGCTCGATTGGATCACGGGAAAAGGGTTAAAAGTCGATCCAAAGTTTTTGCGTCAAGCAAGCAAGCAGACGCTACGAGTTAAAAGAAAGGAAGTAAATATCTATTGAGCAACGACAGAAATAAACATCTAAATTTAAAATAGCTAATACCTACCTTTATATTTATTTATTAGTAAATACAAGTCAAGAAAAGGTATGTGCATTTATTTATTATTGAATTTTACCGCACTAGGTAGGTACCGCATATATCTACATACGACTTTTTTAGCAATATGTTTGGTCAATTATATGTTTTTATTTTTTTTCATAGATGGCGGTAGTGTGCCGCCATACATATTGTATAAATATTTAAAAATAATCACATAAATTATATAAAAATTGTGAATTTAAATCATTTAGGGTAGTTATTTTTTGATTAATGTAAAAAAAGTATTTATTGGATAGTTTCGAAGATATAAGCCAAAATATATTACAGCTTCCACCCGCTTGACACCAGCCACGTAACATATATACAAAATCAGAAGGATTGGCTGTTGGAAGTGTGCGTCTACGCTGTGATGGCACTTGCTGGACACTGATTTGTTTATAAACGATGATTTTTTTCCAACGAAATCACTGCTACAGATTGCTGGAATTATTTATAATAATTAAGAAAATATAAGCATTTATCCATAAGCCGCGACCAAAAAATCTTTTTCTAAGTGTCCTAGGCGGCACGAATTAAATGAATATTTATATGTACTCATAATGTATCTTTTTATACGTATAAAGTATACTTCATTATCTAGAATTCGTACCAAGAAAATTAAGAAATATTCAATATTAATAAGGTTATAATGTTTTAAATTTGCAAAAAAAATTACTATTTTTCTTGATTTTAAAAAGCTTTTTATTTATATAAAGAGATGATATTAAACAGTATATTCTATTTATTCCCGTATTTTGAGGCTTTACTCACTAAATAAAAGTTAGTTTTTTAATGAAAACACCTTAGGAAATACGAAATGTGCCTATAAATGACGCCGCTGCCGACGGCTTTCAGTATTATAATTACGTCAGAATCAATAAAATATATGATGTACATTAATCGTTGCAGTTTTTTTCTAATTCAATGATAATATATCATGAGATATTACAAATCTAAATTCAACAAAACCCTAATTTATCGAATTCAACATTTTCTTCCAATACGACGCCTAGGTATTATTTTATAGTATTGCCAAACTAAACAACTGTAAGTGAACAAATATTAAAATTAATTTAATGATAATTCAGAAACGAATATTATTTCACTAGCAGAAATACAGGGTGTAATAAAGTTAGTCCACAATACTTTATAAGTGGAATAGGATTATGAGGCGAAATATTTTAAAGTACATATGACTTTATATGAAAAATCATGGAGATATGCAATATCAAAATTTCCATTTTTTTTCCATATTTCTGACTTATTTTTTCAAAACGTTGAACTATCATTACAATGATAAAATCATTCATCTCGATACAAGTCAAATAAAAGTATAAAAATATTTTTTCATTTCCAACAAGTTTTTATACATTTTTTTTATTAGTTTTGAAGAGAATAAATATTTCATAATTGATATAATTTACTGTAATGATGGTTTAACGTTTTTCAAAAAATAAGTAATAATATTGAAAACAAATACAAATGTCGATATCGCACATCTCCATAACTATTGCTACAAGACATTTTTGAACATTTTCGACTCATAATCAAGGCAAAAATCTACCTATAAAGTATTGTGGACTAGCTCTGTTACATCGAGTACATATCCACTGGTGAAAATGTGCTATGATTGGTTATGATTTCACCGAAACGTTAGTGAAGAATTATTTTCACAAGAAATGTGCTATCGCAGTAATATAGTATATATATATAAATTCCATCCCTTGAAAATTGCGACCCTTAAGCGTTGACTTATGCCTACTTCCATATTACGTCCCTGGTCGGCGGGCGGTGAGGGTGGTTTTGAAAACACGCGGGGAAAAGCAATTTGGGAAGAGCCTCGCATCGTACAACCTGATCAAAAGCTCACTGATAACCCGGCCACTACCTGCGAAAGGCTATTGTCTTTTCGGTGATGTGCTTCACTGTAAAGTTTTTAAAAATCATCCCTTATAATGGATTTATATTAATTTCTAGTCTTGTTCCTTAGAGTCGTAACGGAGTGCCATAATTATTATAGTATTCAGGTAAATGAGATTAATCAAAGTCTCACATAGACCAAGCAACTTATTAGTATTTTTTTTATTTATTTATTAATTAACGCCCTGTAGGGCTTTTACAGCAGATAAGTAGAGTGTACATTAACATAATATATAGTTTAAAGAAAAAAAATAATAACACGTAAACACAATAATGACATAAAGTGGAAAGAAAGTACTTAAAATACAGATACAAATATGTAAAGATAAATATAATATAAAGTATAAAGCAAGTATATAAAAAGCAGAAGCATGAGAAAAACATAATATTATAGAAATTTAAAAACAAAAAGAAAAAGTAATAATGTAGAGTGAAAAGTGGTAGCACAAGCTTTTAAAGTTGTAATATAATAAAAAATATACATACAAATATAAACCAATTATGTAAGACCCCATTCGACAAATACCTACTAGTAATCTTTTGTGTATAGTTTTCTGGGATATTCTGCCTTTCTGTATATGTGACCTCTCTGGCCAACGTTTCGGATCCCATTGTAGGGTGACATCAGCCCCGATGATGGACCCTGCAATGGGATCCGAAACATTAGCCAGAGAGGTCACGTATACACGGCAGAATATCCCAGAAAACTATACACAGAAGATTCTGAACGGCCGTGAAAACCTAAGAACATTTTTAACCAACTAGTAATCTTTCAATACACCTTTTAATATATGTTTGAATAATATACAGTTATTGGCAAAGACGTCCAGTTGCTCGTATCTGTTTGCTAGTCTAGGAAGCCTTTGAAGTCGGGAATTAAATAAATAGTTGTTAGTTGCAGTTTCCACGGCAAAACCTGCATGACTTCTAGTTATGCGAGACGCAACACGCAAGCAGATACGTTCCAGTAGTTGAGGACAGTCGATAGTACCGTTTATTAGTTTGTGTAAAAAGAGAAAGTCTGTCACTATTACCTATACTTATACGAGAAACGTGGATGTATGGCAGTTTTTTATGTGATGGCCCAAGGCTTACAACCTGTATGCGCTGGCTTAAGTGATGACCACACAATGTAAGGTGAGAACATCCGTACGTTATCAAATTTTTGAAAGTGGTATTTTTTAAAAAATTTTTATTCGGTTATCCAACAGGGAGACACAATCGCTTGGTAAGATAAAATACAGAATATAAAATAAATGTCTCCCACAAATAAGGGATAGCACAGATAGGACATAACCATAGATAAGTCAATTTAACAATGACAGATACAACAACTTTACAGTTTCATTTAACCGATTGTTCCCAATTTAACTTTGACATAGACATAAAAGGGCTCGTGATGTATATAATATACATGATCAGGGAGGGGGACGAGTTTCTAGTATCTGCCTCACCATATGACGATACTCTTGTATATACAGTGTGGTATGCGAACTGCGATGTATGGGAGTGCAGCCTGAAATCGGCAAAAAAGGAATGAATGTGGACTGAATGCGGTGGAAATGCGATCACTAAGGCGCTTGTGTGGAAAATCTTTGGTGGATAGAATAAGGAATAATTAGAAATGAATGTAATGCTGGCTGTGGTGTGGTAAATAGAATAAAGAAAGGAGTGCTGAGATGGTTTGGTCGTGTAGAACGTACGAGCGAGGAAAGGATGTTTAAGAAAATATATAGGGCAAGTGTTGAAAGACCCGGCATGATCAGATACTACAAGTATTGGACGATGGCCTCAAAAACCACAGAGCATGCATGAGAAGATGTATGAATGTAGCCGAAGCAAAATGAGTGTGCCGAGATAGAGGAATATGGCGTTCTATCCTCTCTGCCTACCCCTGCCGGGAAACGGCGCGATGGACTGTATTCCTGCTTTGATCACGAGTCGAACATGTTCAAGCATCCATGACCTTTCTTCAATAATTATGGAGATATTTTTTTAGCATTAAATACATTGACAGAGCTGTGTTGATTACCTAGGCGATGCAGTCTACGCATGGGCTAATTCGTACTGCAGCTGGTGCGCAGGGTACCCGCATATAATAACTCGCTCTGTCGCGAAACAGACCGCCCACGTACTCGGGGAGTCCGACACAAAGTTCCGTTCGTCATACGGAATCGTTAAATTTGCTCGCGGGGAGCGGCCGACGGTCCGAAATCCAATTTCCATCCCACTCAACGACCTGGCAAGCCGTTATGATCAAATCCGATCATCTCCAAATCCGATTATCTCCAGAATGTTATTAGACGCTGCTCTGCACACGTCTGCTCCAATATTTGTATCGACCCGTGGGGCGTCTGGCGTGTCTCGAGAGTGTCGGTCATATTTCACGTTGAGACTTCGCGGATGTCTCTGATTTGGCGGCGAAATAAAGGAAAGCGACGGGAGATTAAGGATAAAATAAAAGAAAATTAGATGAGAGAGGCTGAGACAGTGGCGCGTTTGTACACTGGCTCACTGGGGCACTCAAATATTTTTAAATTATGCCACCGGCGATATTTTTTGCATGTATTATACGTGTTTACCGTCACGAATACAGTGGAGTTCTAGTGCCAACTCCGATGTGCGAAAGTGAAGCCTGAAATTTGAAAAAAATTAAAGTATCAAATGTACAAAAATAATAGTATTTGATGTAACCCGTCAAAAATGACAGTACAGAAATTTATTTATTCATAAAAAAAAAACAATGTAATTATTATAATTGGGATTTGAAATATTAGGTGAAATGGTGCGTTAGCGTTGAAAGCATTGAAGCGAAAACAGCGCTATACATGGTATCTCGTAGCTTGTAGCAAAAACTTTGCAGGTGGATTCCTGTCTTCATAATGAGTCGAAAATTAGTTATATCAATAGTTATGGAGGTATGCAATATCAAAGTTTGCATACTGACTGGTCATGGTTGCTTGAACATTTTCGCCTTGATATGAGGCAGGAATCCGAATGTAAAATTTTTGCTACTAGCTATGACATCCCATATCCCTATCCCCCATTATAATTTCGAATGTCCGTCCGTAACTTTTTATCCAGTAGCTGATCTCATTCCGTTTAAAAATAAGTATGATTTCAAAATTGTTATTAAATAAAATGAAATGGTTGACTTTATACTTTTTTAATAAAATTGAATAAGATTTGAAGACAATGAATTATAGATATTAACAAAATTAAAAATAAACATTTGGAAGATGTATAAATTATTGAGTACCAGTATAAAAACAAATTTAAACGGTAACTATTTGCGAAAAGGACCTGGTTATTTATAATATTTAATCGACTATTATTATTTTTTATTATTTCTAAAATTTCTAATTTATCGTAATTTAATTTGTAAACCCTTCAAAAGAAAGCTCAATTTTTAAAAGGTGACTAGCAGATTCGGAACAATTATTTCTACTTTAACACCTTAAGTGTTACTAAACTATGACATCACATTTTCTACACGTTTTTCCTATATAAAAAAAAACTTTAATTAATTTCAAGTGTTTGATTTGACTGACGCCGTCTCGATCCCTTGATAATACGAGATAGTGTTAGAAGAAGAAGATTGCGGCCTTGGTGAGACGAGCTTCCTGTTCTTTCGCCTATCCGTATACAGTCCGCGCAATCTCGTTCCCATTTATCACCCATCTAAATTCCTGTCAATTTTCGTTCAATTCCTACCTGATCCCGGCGATTTGCGTCGGGAACAGTGATAATTTCACTATCAGCGATTTTTACTGTGTTCCACAGCCTTAAAATCTTGCATAACCTGGGGGCCAACCCTTATGTAGTCGCGCCACTGAAAGAGGGACACGAAGGGAGGGATATTATACCTTCATTATCATGTTAATGTTAAAGCCACCCATTAGAGTGTTGGTGACTGTTTCATAAATATTTATCTTTCTTAGTGTATTCCAACAATAGCTATTGTACACACAAAAATTGAAACGGATATACAAATATATTAATGTTAAAATAATTATACGTTCATTTAAATATGATTTTTAGCTAAACTTTGTTTACTAAAATATATGAGTTATTGGTACTAACTAAGAGTTATTGGTACTAACTAAGAGGAATGAGCGAGCAATGGACGTTTTTGAAAGGAAAATTTTGAGGCGTATCTACGGACCGGTTCTAGAAAATGGACTTTGGCGCAGACGTTACAACAATGAACTCTATACTCTATTTAAGGAGCCAAACGTCACAAAATTTATAAAACTGGGAAGACTTGGGTGGCTGGGTCATGTGGAGAGAATGTCCGAGCATCAAGCACCAAAGTCCCTGCTGAACTCAAGGCCAATAGGGCGAAAGAGCTAAGGAAGGCCAAAATTAAGATGGAGTGACAACGTCCTCAAAGACATCTCTGTCTTAGAGCTTCGGAACTGGAGAGATCTGGCACTAGACCGAGATGAGTGGTGGAAAAATATTGAGAAGGCCAAGACCCACTAAGGATTGTAGTGCCAAGAATGATGATGATGATGATATGAGTTATTGATTAGTTTTGAGGCCCAATTACAGAAGCGAAATACATCACAAAACACCCAGACTTGAGTAAATCGCATAGATTAAATTGTGATCTCACTGGGAATCGAACCCGGAACCCTCGGTGTGAGAAGCCAGTGTCACAGTGCCCACTGCGCTGCGAGGGCCGTATCATAGTTAATAGGTAACTAAGTTATATACAAAATTTATCAATATATTTGGGCAAATATATATCAATCAGTCGAGTAGGTGTATATGAAAAAAAAATATAATTAATAAGTGATAAAAAATATATAGGCTCAATCGCGACCAACTTAAATATAATAATAAAAGAATATTAAAAAAGATAACAATTTCTCCGAATTTCCCAATCACATAATTAATTAGTACAAATAATAAGGCAAGGGTACGAGGGAAGTAGGTTGCGTTGAATTAATAAAAACTATAATAAATATATAAAATGGAAACATCTTAATTGTGCATTCTTTACTCTGTTTATATTTCTTCGGAATTTCTTCTTTTGTATAACTGCTGAACTGTTCGAAAAAAAATATTTTTCCTCTTTTTATTAATATTAAGCCTTACTTATTTGATTTTCGTATTTAGTTTGTAGAAGTCCATGTTTATTTTTAATGAATTTTAAAATAAATTGGATTTTAATAAATATTATTTATTTATTTATTTATTTATTCATTCATTTACGCCTAAATAGGCTTTTACATATGTAAGTATATAACAGTTATTTGCAAAAATAATATAAACAGAGAGAAAATCAAAAAAAAGAAAGTGTATATAATTTACATTATGGCGGAATGAAGCGCTCTCAGTATCGCGCCCCTATACTGTGACAGGCCAGAACCAAACACGTCCGCTATGTTTGTATAATTGTTACCTAACCTGTGTATTCTAGGTACTAGCGAGTTGTAGTGAGCATTTGTTCTAGTATTGTCACAGTAAAAAGGCGTCGGCACTCGAG